>JAZHYW010001331.1:0-45833 GCA_037355805.1 Ixodes ricinus
GAAAAAGCAATCTAGAGTCAAAATCTAAGATGCAAGAGTCTGAGCTAGTGCCTTGACACATTCCTTGGGGGTTCACGCGCCAGTTGTACCCCAAGGAATGCAATTTGACGTAATTTGTATTTTGTTGCGGCGTTTAGCAGCGTAGAAATAGGAGGCTCAAATAATATTGTTGTTGGAGCGTTCTTCTCGCTGCGGGTGCGAACCGCCATTATCGATTGCCGCGGAAGTGGTTGGAGCCTGACACTAACGTTGAGAGAGTTGCGAGAGAAAAAAACAACACACCTTTGCAAGGTCACGCGCAAGGCCTTCCCATCCACCTTATTTTCCTAAGATTGAAGCTCGACATTTGTGCCAGCTTTAAACTCGCGAAGTTAGTAACAGTTAAAAAACAAAAGAACTAAAAGAGTATATGAGGGTATATTAAAGTGTTTTGCTCGTGCAGTGGGTGGAAGGATCGATCAAGTGGGGATCGAGAAATAACTAAAATTTCAGAAAGGCTCAGCCGCGATTGGGTGAGCGCCTCTTTAAACAGACTACTCCGAGAAAATATTTCCCTGCTCTCTGAACTAATATAAAGTTGCGCTCTTTTTTTTTCTTTTTGCTCGCGTCTTTATTTTGCGTATTGGCTCCTGTAAAACACTTCCGGGTAAGTACTTTGGTTTTCCGTGCGTTTGTTTGGAAGATTTTGCTAAAAAATAATTTGCGACCGATAGAGGGAACGGATCCGAAGAGCAGGAAGTTTAGATTGGGAGGGGCTATAAACTATAAGAAAACAAATCTGTGAAACGTTCGCCCGACATCAGCACGCACGCGGGGCAGTAACTGTTGCCGAAAATGTGTGAAAGGCTATCCAAACTTGATCATGTACGGAGTTTTCATAGAGTCTACGATTATGGGTTCTTCATGAGGCTTAATTCAGAACGAAAGAAAACAAATACTTCTTAAATTAAATTGTTCAGTTCGCGGCAACATGTTGTAGCACCACAAATTCGTAACTCTGGTCATAGGTAGTATCAACGGGTAAATTGAACACTGAAAAGAAAATGTGTACTACTACCGAATACTAAAACGTCTAAACTTATTTAGGTCACGCAGACTGACATGCTTGGTCATTGCATTCACACTCCATATGTTTACTCATCAGGTAAACGTAAGTCCAAACTTGGAATATATGATGCCTCAACAGTTATTTTCCTTGTGTATGCCATTTATTTTTCTTTGTTTCTCAGAATGTATTTTTTTATCTGATTTATAAGTTACAGTATTGTTGTGGCGCCCTTTTACTTGTCTTTTATGTATAGTAATCTTGTTCCGAGGCGGTTGTGTAATGAAATTAGTGTGCAGTATATTCACCAACTATTAAGTGTTACAAACTGCCAACTTAGGGTTGGGAGTTGCATAGCTTTGCCTTTGTAGCCATTCTTCCTTAAAAAGAAAAAAAAAGGTATGTATTCATTCATTGTATTTTATTCATCTGTTGCATTACCTTGCTCCGTTCATCTAGTGCAGTGGTTCTCAACCATTGACGTTTCGCGGATCCCTTGTAGATCCGCGGAGATGGTGAAGGACCACGTTCGTGGTGAGGGGAAGGGAGAAGTATAGTTTAATTAGAATTATGATTTAATAAATAGATATAAATAAATAATAATAATCTTGAATTTTCTTACAGCTTAGACAGTAAACTTTTGCGCAGAGTCACTGAATACAAATACCTAGGTGTCGTGTTAACGTCTAATTTAAACTGGAATGCGCATGTCAAATACGTATCTAGTAAAGCGCTCGTCAAATTATTTTTTTCTAAAAAGAACGTTAAAACACTCTAGTCGTGAAACCAAGTTGTTCGCATACACCACACTCGTTCGCCCTGTATTAGAATATGCACTCATTGCCTGGTTCCTGCATACACAAACCAATCTCTACATCCTCGAAGGTGGTCAGAGGAAAGCGATAAGATTTGTTCACCACAAGTATGGTCGCTTTGATTCCCTTACAGAATTGCTGAAAAGATCCAGCCTACTGACCATTGCTGATCGCGCACAATTAGAAAGACTCAAATTTTTGTATCTCCTTTTAAACGACGCCTTTAAAATAGACAAGAACAAGTACGTGAATTTTTCCCAGGCAAGAACAACAAGACATAAACACTGCAATACATTAACCGAATACTCTTTCAATAATAATACTTTTAGGTACTCTTTCTTTCCTTCAGCTGTAAGAGATTGGAACAGCCTTGATCCGCTATTTTTTAACTACACAAATGTGGATGCGTTCATTCAAGCTCTTGAACAAGACCTTCTTAGCAAATTCATGAGTTAGTTCTTTCTGTTATGTTCTGTTTTGTAGTTTCAATATGAAAGAAAGTGACGATTTCTAAAAATTACTGTTTCTCGCGCGCCTCAAAACTTTTGTGTGTTGTTTTCATTTGTACCGTACCTGCAATAATCTCCCAATGGGGATTGGCAGTATTCTGAAAATAAATAAAATAAAATAGTGTAAAGCTGACTTCTCTCATCGACACACACACGATAAAGCTTACCAACGACTTGGGACGTTTCTTTTTAATCTGAAAAAAGACAACTTCACTTGCCTGGCTTGACTTATGTATGAGGGAGGGTTTTGCGAACCCCTAGAATGCTTTCGCGGACCCAAAGGGTCCGCGGACCCCTTGAGAACCACTGATCTAGTGTATGGTTTTAGGATTTTTAACGTTTATCTTGGTGTATTCTGATATCGTGAAAATGATTGATCGCACACTTAAATTTTAATATTTATCTATAGTTAGAAAATTATATGTGTTCCATGACAATACACTGCTACGACAGAGATGGTTCGTCAAAGCCGTCGTGTTTTATTTTCACAATTCTTGCCTTACCCGCAGAGGAAATCAAACTATTTGTATCAACAAATATTTATAGAACATAAATATAATGAGTAAAACGCGATAGAATACGTTAAAGGCGTGAACCAAGAAAACTGTTCTCCAGTGAGCCAGTAGAAGAATATAATAATTAAAACGAGATTGAATACATTAAAGGTGCGAGCCAAAAATACTGTTCTCCAGCGAGCGAACATATTACCTCAGCGTAAACGGGTTGTAACAACTTGATCGTTATTCCACCCTGTATGATTATTTTTTGTGATGCCGTTACGAACGCTCAATGACCAACATTAAAGTCAAGGAACATAAGCTCCTTGAAAATACCTAAATAATATTTGCACGACTTGACACAATTACGAAGTGATGTGTTAAGCTGTTAAAGTTGCTTCTTTTAGTTTTAAAAAACAAGCGTGCGGAAACACGCAATCTTCGCGAAATAAAACAACAACAACAACAAAGAATTTCTTGAAACCATTCTCGTTTCCTACGCTGTAGCTAGCTGCCTGAACGTTTTTTCTTAATAAATGACGTAACGCAAAAAAAAAAACAGAAGAAATACCCTACATAAAACCGGCAGGGTTGAACCTCTACAAGGCAACGAAAAATAAACAAAAGCAACACGAGAAAACAAAATTCACTTCTTCATTGAAACATTAAAACCTAACGGGTCCCAGGGGTCTACGTTTGCCTAAGAAATACGCAATTGACAAAATAAACGCAGTTCCGAGTCACTATTCCTCCTACTTTGCAGCAAATAATTTAAGTTTCTTAACTCTGCAAAGTAAAAACAGCAAAAAAATTAGAAATAAACGCACCGTCTTCCTCGTTTGTACAGGCACGCGTGCGCGAAAAGAGCCATATGCTATTTTATCTTCCGCGCGGAAGCACTTAAAAGGCACGAGAAAGCAGATTGCTTCCACCCCAAAAGGAGGCGGACAGAAGTACAGACAAGGCTCATTTCGGGCAGGGCCATCTGGGCCTCTCAGCGGGCCAGTGTATCTCCAGGCCAAAGTCTGTATCGCGGAACCCTACAACGTCATATCATTTGCATACCCGTGCCGTAGGGAAGAACTGAATTCCCCATGGCCCTCGCGCTGGCCTTCATCTCCTCTTTCTTTCTACCTTTTTGTTTTCCTGTTTCCAATCTTCCCGCGTAGAGGGTTGCCAACCGTGCGAACTGCCATGTTTTGTTTTGCTTTTGTGTCTCCCCCATTTTTCCTATATACCCCGTTCCCCCTAAGCTGACAGTTCGGTGGGTGCTACGCGCTCGCACCACCAATTAACGTCCTCCCTTTCACCACCTAACACCGTTCTCTCTACGCATCGGCATGAGGCAGGAGCATGGTCACGTCGCGGAGGAGATGGGCGTATGACTTGTCCAACGAGCACGTAGCTTCCACCGCACTGTCAACTTGGAGGGTGAACAGAGTATGAAAGTGGAAATAGTCGAGCTTTTCAGCACGCGTTCATTAGGATCGTCAAAATTTCAGAGAACAGCTAGATAACAGTGGACACGAAAAATAGAAAGAAACTCAGAATTTGTATTTACTGCCACTTGACGTTGCGCTCATCTCAGTGACTATAAAGCCACTGAGCAATATACTTTAGGACAAGTTTCTTTGGACAATACTTAGCACACTTTTCGCATGTGTTATTTTCAATTTTCGTTTTGTTGCCAACATTTTAGAATTTCAAATATCGGCTCGAAGGAAAACAAAACCTTACGAGAAAAAAAGAAAAAAGAAAACCAAAACCTTATGAGGAATATGATTCTTAAGTTTGGAAGCAAGACATGATACCCGTTTGTTTTTCTTCTCGTTTTCTTTTTCTCTCACAGAGGTAAGGCTGTCGTAAAAACAAGTAGAGTCCTGGAATGCATTAATATGAAGTACCTACTTGGGCACCTATACTTGTGCAACTTGCTGTTTTGCACTAAACTGGTTAAGTGTGAAATGCAAGCGAATAAATGCGAATAAAATTATGCTCAGTTCTGTATAATTCGCGACTTCGAATTATACACTTCGTCGTGTCGAGAAATATACTTTAGACAACCATGAGCATTACGTTCGACGCACCGATCATATTCGATTCCGAGCTTGCAGCATGCTTTGAATAAAAATTGGCTGCATGTTTGGTCATTCTGCCAATCGTGTTTAGATGCGGCGGCTTTATTGAGTGGGTGATGCTCTTACTTCAAGTGATGCCTTGGGCAGAATGACCCATAGTATTCCAGTGCTTGGGGTGGGTGGTACTCTTAGTTCAGGTGGTCCTAGGGCAGGGTTGTGTATGGAAACAGATTACGTCACACCATAGTCTCTTTGTTTTGCAGCGCGCGCTTCACTTCAGCACCACGCGGATACAAAGCCTTTGCGCTGAATTTTCTTGGTCACCAAGAGAGGGGAAGCGCGGTTTTCTGCCCTTTCCACTTCTCTTCCTTCCGCGCGCTCTTTGCACACCACCTGCTTCTGCTCCCTCTTTCTTGCCGTTTCCACGCCTCTCCGCACAGCGCGCTTCCACAAACCACCTGCTTCTGTTCCTCCAGCTCCTGCGCACTGGGTCCGTAGCTCAGACAATTGAAAAAAAGAAAAAAAAAGTCCGCAGCTAGCAACAGCGCACTGGGCTTCCTCGCTGGTTGACCAGGGTTCGATTCGTAGCACCGGCTGCCGGTTTTTGAAGATCGTTTTGCGGTTGCGGACTCACCGACCTACATATTTCGTGCTTACGCGGGTCCTGAGGTTAGTGTGTCCTATAAATACCACTTTAAAAAAACGAGTATGTATTTGCTTTTAACGAAATCAGCTTGCTACAGCCTCCTGCTTCATAGATCAACTTAACTTGGGCTGATTTATAGTTTGTACCTTTGTGTTTAGGGGCGGAAAAAACGAGCAAAGGAATTATGCTATTGCGCTTGAATCAAGGATACATTCTTTTTTGTTGTTTTGAGGTTGCAAACACAATAACAATATAACGGCATGTACTTGCCACGTTTATGAAATCCAAATGCCCTTATTTGTATATTTTGGGTAGTATAATGTTTGGAAGGACGAATGTTTTCTTTTGCAGCGGAGCTGTTAAGGGCTAGTTTCCCAGGATTGTGTCGCCCGCAAAGAAATGAAGAAACCGAACTCTGGACACCTACCGCCATCTATGAGCGACGGTGGCAAGCCACGTATCTGGTTGCCTCCGTCGCTCATAGATGGCGGCAGCCTTTCCACTCTGTCTTGCCGACTTGTGGCCAGCCATTACTTTCCCTTGTACAGCTCCGCTCGTCTTCCTTTTTCACCAGAGTGGAAAGGCTGAAAGGTTTTTGGTAACAATTACATTAGGCGTGCTTTCAATTTCGACTTCTCCTACAGGTATTTTATTTAAGTATTAAATCTTTCGAATTTCAGCTTCAATTTTGATATGTAATCAGGTTTCGTGGTCGTCTCTGTCATTTCGGTGAATTATATCCTCATTGGCGTCCATAATCTTCCGATTTTGTCCACAAAATCGGAAAATTAAACTAAATGCCCAATCAGCGATCGTACACATTAGGCATTATAGCAGATCGATGTTTCTCATGGGCCGGGTGTTTCCCAAAGTTCCTACACGATAACATACAATAACTATCGCCTTCACCATGGGGTGAGGATGAATCATAGTCACCTACAGTCAGTTGCAAGTTAAGAATGCGCTAGATTATCCGCCTCCAGCGCCAGCTTTCTGCTATCCGATGGAAGGCAGCGCTGAAGTCAACGAACACGCACTGGAGGCGGAGCTGCTTCTCGATGCTTAATTTGTCACCGATTTTAGCTCGAGAACTACACACCAACTCAGCTGTTTATCAGAAAGTGCGATGGTTCACAGGCGCTGTGGACAGAGTGCGAGCGCAGAGACCCGTGTCTCGAAGAGCGAGGCATCTGATCATTCTCTATTCGGCATGCAGGAGCCACTATCTTGGTTTGACGTCCGAAGCATGAGTCCATCTTTGATGATCCTGTGACTAGTCGGCCAATCAGATCGCACAGTCGGCAAACAAGAAATGATAAGGAACCAATCGCGTAGCGACGCATTTAGTTGTGCCTATACCATCTCAATATTTCTTAATATGTCTGAAGTGATAAGGAGGTCGTATTTCCTACAAAGGAGAAGATATTACGTATATGTGCATTGGGATTGTGATTAGTGGTTTGTGCCAAATTATCTAGACTACTGCTTTTGGTTTGTCCTGAAAGTAATCTATAGACGACTACTTCTCATCTGAAAACTATTGCCTACTATGTCGTCCGGTTTGCTTACTGTCTGTGCGCACCTCTAATGCACCAGACACGGGAAACAGCAAAATTCGAAAGGGAAACAGAATGCTACGCTTGCTTACATCCAGAGAATTCATTGGACAAGGCCGCCATCTCAACAAACACCATCCCCATGAGAGGCGTAGCCAACACGAAAAAAACACACAAAAAAAACAAGTCTAACGCATCTATCGACTCACAGCAAAAATTTGAAAAAAGAGGCAGCCAGGAAAAGCATCTGATTGGAGGAGCGCAGCAGCATCGATAGACTCGCATTACCGGAACCATATCCAAGAAAACACCAGGCCGCCTGGAAGAGAATGTCCAGGCACAATCCCCCTCCTTTATCGACCGCACAGACGAGGCTAGAAGTTCCTAGAAGGGACAGCGATAGAGAAGACACCCAAGACGCGGACGAAGGAAAGATTCGGGGAGTGGAACACTGGCTGAGTAGGTTCCTGCTCCCTCGACCTCCCCCAAGTTTTCGCCTCACTACGTCACGACCGCCTCTCGACATCTACGAAGGGCGTCGCTTTGAAAGCTTCCGAAGTACGGGAGATAGGCGGCCGGAAATATGAAAAGGACGGCTGGGCCGTCGTCGGCAGCAGCAGCGGAGGCAATAGCCGAGTTCAGCGGGTGCGAGCGGCAACCAGCCTTCCCGCCGACGCTCTTCCCGCTTGACAGGCCGACAGGCTGCGAAACAAACACACAGCCCTGAGGAATCATGAGCCTCGCCGGAGCTGGTGCGACGATGCATGTTCACGCCGTGTCCCCCCTGTCCCTCTAAGATTTGTTATCGGAGTTGCGGATGTGGGCCTCGGTTACGCTGTGGTGGATGCGGCATCGCAGCTTTGCTTTATTACTGGCTTGTGGACGTCCCGTCTAATGCGGCCGGGTGATGAGTGCATTAACGAAAGGCCCCATGCCAGTACACTAAGCGTTTTTGAGTCATCTTATTCAATAATTAATTAAGTCAGGACGCTAATTTTTTTCTAGTTTGGGACAATCCCAAGTTAATTTTTGAGATTAAATGGGTTTGGTGAGCACGGCCGGAAGGGCTGTAAGTAGAAAAGCGCAAAGAAGACCATGGTTGGGAACTAACAAAACTGCGACGTCATTTTGCAGTAAGCAACATCAGAGTATAATATACATTTAGAGTAAGGCTCTTCAAAACGTATCTGGACATATATTGCACTGTCTTCGCGTTCGCGTGAGAATGTAACGAAAACAGACCGTAACGGGCTGTAACGGGAACGAGGTTCTGTTTTTGAGGAACGTGTACAGGCACCCGTGCAGATTATACATAATTACGCTTTTCTTCCTCATAAACAATGTATGTTGGTACATTGATGGATTAAACTCAGGTTTATCGGCATGTTCGGTACTTATGCTGGCTTATTCTTGTGCGCGATTTTTAGGATTTACATTATCCCAGCACTGGGATGAGAACTCTAATGACTTAAATCTAATTGTGTTTTAGACGTTTTAGCGAACGACGTTTTAACGAACGAAGCGCCGCCCATGATGTTTCATCGAACGACACGTTAGCGATGCCGTTCTAGCGACACCAATTTATCGAATCGGTTCAGAACTCCGTTTAGGGAAAATAGCGACCGACTTCCATCTTCTCAAACCGAAATTGATCTTCATTGCATGTTTGAAGCTCCTCTGACAGCTATACAAGGAAGGAGATAATTTGAAAGATGTGCGCAGTTTCTGTCGCCTGTATCTTGCCCTGGTGGTGGCTCTCTTCTGCCATAAATAAAAATATAAAATATAATTGAAAATAAATTATAATTACAATCGTAAAGCAAATGTAACATCGCGTAAATAATACAGTTTCCACTCAATAAATCGGACTAAAATTTTGCAGTTATCAAAACTCAAAAGGTCCGAAAGAAAAAAAACTTTCTTCCGACCAACAAAAGAAAAAAAAATCAGGAATCATGAAGCTTTTCATTCGTCGTCGTGAATGTTAGGTGCACATGCACTCGACTCATGCGTTTCTTCATGCGGTCGACGTCTTCTGGACACGTCGACGTCGGCACCGACTCATGTGAATGAGGATTTCCTTATTTCTCGCATTGACACCAATAAAGCACATTTCTCGAACTCGTTTTTGTGCGTGTCCTTAGTATAAAAGCTTCACTTCCAATATATTTGGACAAATTTGGGGAAAATAAATAAATGAAGCATCTTTGAAGTAACTGTACCTGTACCTAAGATGCATTTTTAAGCGAGTACCTAGGTATATTTTTGTATGATTAACTGTAACTGTATCTTAGGTACATGTTCGAAGTAACTTTTACAACCCTGGTTGACGCTTGGGCGAGTTGGTATGACATATTGCAGCGCAGTGTCTGTGTTTATTCATCTGGTCCCTCGTACTTTGCACTGTTTTAAATTTCCAAATTGTTAAAATAGAGCACTTCAATTATTTTTGTATAAAACCCGAGGCAGTCCTGAGCGGGCTCTCTACCCTTGCATAAATATTGATCGGGTGTATCAATAGACGACAGACCCATAATACTTCAAGGTGAACAGTGAAGGTTGCTGTAGAACGATTTTATTGTTAACGACGCGAAATTAATATCTCATGTTCGTTGGCTGGAAACGCCTATTTCCAGAAATGAAATTGTGAGGCCTTTTTTTTTTTCTGGGGGGGGCAGACTATAAAAAATTGTATTGAAACTCTAGGCTTGTAGCCCTGTTCTGATGACAAATCGTTTTTTTTTAATTTATATTCTGGGACAAGAGCAGAAGTCGCCACAAACACAAACGGAGTTTACATTGGTGTGAAGAAACTTGAACGTTTTGGAGATGTCTCCATGAAAGATGTAATGCCACAGAAGTGAGATGAACTAATTTTATTGGGGTCTTAAGAAAATTAAATAAATATATTACAATGCTAATGTCTCAAATCCGGGACCGTGCTGAAAGTTTCGAACTTAATACATTAGAAGTCCGCTGCTTCCCTACATCGACCAGCTTCTCCCTATTACTGCGTCATCAGTAACGTATCTCCGGCTGGTGCGTTCCATGAGTCTTTATTTCGTTCCCTCGCCGTGAGACTTCTGACCTCAAGACAGCGTAATGCCGCGCTTTGCAGCAATGATTCATGCGGAGGAACAGCAGCGCGTGTGAGCATGGCAGACCTCAGTTCTGCTGCATCGTGCTCTGAAGTCGACCAGTCGACGGAAGCTCTGCAGTCATAAATTTTGGGAGGCTCCGATCTGAGAGAGCGCGGCGTCCGTTCCTATTTCCCGCCGGAACGGTTCGAGTTTAGGTTCAGTAGATTTGAATTTTGTTACGGTTCGATTCCGGCTCAGTGATGAATTCGAAATAACGGTTCCGTTACCAATTACACCAAGCGCGAACCGGTTCAAACCGGTTCTTAACAAAGAAGAGTCCACGGTTCCAAGTCGCTATGAAGATCAAGTGTGTTCAACAGGGCGTTATCTGCATTAAAAAGGGTCATCAGATACAGTGCTGCGGAAAGAAGGACAGCAAAACAAAGACATATTTAATTTCGTTTTGCAGTCTTGAATTTTTATTGCAAACACTGCGGAAATTAAGTGGTCATACAGGCGCCCAGAAAGAGTATTAAAGTGGAGCACTCACATGTGAAGTCCATTAGCCGGCACGCACACTGACACTGTGACGGTGTCTAGCACCATTCTCGCAAACTACCCACCCGCACGAACGAATGAGTTCAAGAGGGGAAAGACAGTGCAGTACAGTCTAAACAAGATCAAAACAAAAGAGGAGATAAAACGTACTCCTGGTACCGGGCAACATGCTGCTCTTAAAAACACACACAAAAAAAAATTCTTGAAGTACTTTTTAGGGCTGTGAGCAGCTCTGGGCGATTGGCGCCCTGGCAACCGGCGCCACAGAGTCGGTTACGGCTTCGCCTCTTGGCGCTTCCAGATTTTGCCACAGCGGAACAAACACGCCGACAGCTGTCGGCATTTTGTTTTTATGCACGTCGCACCAACTTAACTAGATAACTTTCCTGTCGTCCAATTGCGCCGCGAACCACCGCTAGATGTGGTTCCTTTCAGTTTCCGCTCACCGTGTGGCGCGCGTGTAGCGGTTTGCCCGTTTGTCCGGTTTCCGTTTGGCTTCTCTGAAGCTCATCGCCTCTTCCCGTGGGCACGGACACTCGATGCACGGCCGCTCGGTGCTCCAGGGGACAACCCTCGCAAAGTTTCAGCTTTTCTATTCACACAGGAAAACATTTTAGGTCATCAATTGACTTTACCTCCACAGTCAAGTCCCTGACGTACACGCTTGAAAGCACAGTCCCACACCTAGCACCGACAGACAAAGGCTGCTTGAGATTGTCACAGCCTTCTTGACTCGAGGAACAGCATTTCTCATTTCGAGTCTGTACAGGACGAATGTGGCATCAATAACTTCTGTAGGCCAACCTTGTATCCATTGGCCCGCTTGAGCCATGGGAAAAAAGCTGCCATCCGCGGAACAGCTTCTTCCGTCAAAATCGTCGAGGTTGGGGCGTGTGTCTGCTTGGTTAGATTTCCCTTGTCCCTTCCGCTCATTTGTTTGTGGGGGCGGTCGCTCAGTAGGTGGCTTATGTTTCCGTATCGGCTTTGACAAGTACTTCGGGCAATTTGGAAGCAAACCAGGCTCGGCGTCGTCTTCCAGGGCCCACTTGTCCTGTGGGATCACGACCATGTCACCACGAAAGCTGTGCACGAAATTCTTCGTAAACGTAAATACAGATCACAAACCGAAGGAGAGCTTGAAAACTTCTTGTACCCTCTTGGAATTTCATGCTGCCAGTTCTGAAGGTCTTCAGGGTCGTTCGGTGGTCCAAAAAATGCCTCTTTTGGACCGCAGAACAGATCCTGTGGAATCCTAACCGCTTTTGCATACTGGTACAAAGCAACACGGCATTTTTTATAACAACACTGGCATGGCACATCATCACACTCCAAACATTCTCGATGAGAATGAGCACAGACTTAGTCACATTTGGCGGAAACGTGCAAACAGCGTCCGGCGAGTCGGGCTGGACGATCGGGCGGGCAAGAGCAAACCGCGGGCAAACTCCGTCACGCGCGCCCTCGTGGCGCGCCACGGAAAGGATACACACGCCACGCCGGAGTGTGACAACAGAAATGTGATCTAGTAACGTTGCGTCGCACCCCCCAACCGCAAGGGCACGTGACGCCCTCCGAGTTATTGATTGGTTCCGATGGCCTTCTCTGCGGTCGATCGTAAAGTGGAACAAAGCATAGAAGTGTACGCCATGCATCACGTCAACTTGCCGACACCAAATCGTGCTTCCCACGTAAAATATTTTTGTTTGTTTCAGTATTATTGAGCTGCGTTCACGTCGCCGCCGTTTATTTAGTTAAAACTGTGCCGCTTAGGCCACCGTCGCTAATATTTAGTTGACTTCGAGCCGCCATCTGCTAGAAGGCGCGGCTCACATTTTATTACGCCGACCCCTTGTCCAATGAACCGGTTCAATAGGGAGTTTTAGAATAGCGTGCGCAATTTTAGCACACGCTAACGTTACATTTAGGGCTTGCGTTAACGCACGCTATGTAAGGAGTTTTATATTAGCGTTTCTCCGTTGCGACGCAAAGCCCCAAGCGTCTCGCAATTTCAACGCCACCAAGATACAAATTACAAATTTTAAGTGAGAGCGAAAATAAATAAAAATAAATTGTCTCCCTGCCTGCACCACCCAACGCTATAACAGGTTTAAACCAATTAAATATAAATAAGAATGATTCCAATTGAATCAATTATTTTTTTATTAGTCAATTATAAAGAAAAACAAGGGAGAATACGAAACCACAGTTACAAGATACAGTAACAATTTTTATTTTACGAACGAAATACTGTAACTTCCAGGGTATCATTTTAGATCTGTTCAAATATGAAAATACGACGCAAGCCGTCGACCGGACGTGTCCACTTGCGCCACCTCGGCAAGAGAGATCTCGAGTGCTGACCTACGCACACCGCACCTTCTCCAAGAAATGTTCGCGCGTCGAAAGCCGCAAGTTTCCGGCGATCGTTGCCTATCTTGCTGGGTCTTCCAAACCGTTTATGAAGTGTACCTCCCGTAGGAGTACAATACCGTTGTGTATTAAAAATCGCAGTCGTGAGGATGCCTCTGACGCTGCTCTCACGACGACCGCCCAAGCGGCGGCAACCGCCGCAGCACGCAGACGCGGTCCTGAAAGCCGCCATTTTCAAACTGCGCTCGTCTTGGCTTTAGCCAACTTTTCGCGCGTCACGAATTTCCCTTGGAGGAGCGCAAAGTCTCTTTGCGTGCGCACGCAATTTTCGAAAAAAAGCGCACGCAAAGTGCAAACCGTTGTTAGCGTTCGACGCATGTGCAGTGGTGACGACGATATTATTTGCATAAACAAAGCTTTAGCATACGCTATTCTAAAACTGCCCAATGTTAAATGCTTGATTTCGGTTACGGTTTTGTTCTGGTTCCGTCTGAATTAACGGTTTTGCTCCGGTTTTCGTTTCGGATTCGGTTCGACACCCTGCTCCTTAGACTTACCTTGCTGCCGCTTCAAAAGACAATAGCTAGTTTTAGAAGCACCACCGCTAGCATCCCCGGGAATAGTAACGCTCCGTGAGAGCGCCGGAAAGCATTCTTCGAGCTCCCGGTAGCAATACCGTTCAACACTCGGGGACAACCCAAAGTGGCTATGCCAGGGGTTGCTTAAATGCGGCTCGTGAGCCGTATGCGACTCCTTGCGTGTCCAAGTGCGGCTCGCGGCTCCCTGGTAAGTGTCCCTTTTCCTCCTGATTCCCCAAGACGACGATATATAGTTCTAGAATTTTTTAAAAGGGTACACATTTTCGGCAGCCTTGTACTACACTTCGTACATACAGCTGATCTTCTTTTTGACACATAGATATGTCTAGTGACCCTGTTTCCATTATTGTTCTAGAAAGAATTTCGAACCGTATACGTATAACGGTCGTCAGGGCCAGTGGTGGCTAGCGAACCATGCATTCTTTTTTTGCTTAGCGGTTGAATGAATGTTCTCCTGTCTGGTGTTATTTCTTGCAGACGACAAGTATAGTTGTCGCGTTTCGAAATGACAATTCGCTCCATATCGTTTCTTGTTGAATGTAGCCCCCCCCCCCCTCCCCCACCACACACACCTTATTTTTCCTGCTGCTATCTGAACTTGTGTAGTTTTGTCTGCGGCTCTAACCCCATGTCATTTTTGCCACTCCTGCGCTATGCCGTCAAAGGTACTAACGCGCGTGCTTGAACACCGATTAGAGCTGTGCTCACGTAGATCCTCTCGTGGAAAATACCAGAAAGTTGTCCACGGGTATTGGCGACATGCGTGACAAAAAGCTTCGGTCGGCCTTCAACAATTGACCAAACACCTACTATACTCCGTTCGCCCTTAGGCTGAGACTAGAAGCTCCGCCTTCAGCCCGAGCTCGCGGGCTTCCGCAGTGCTTCGGTTGCGCGTGCTTGCGCGTTCCCACTTGTGTTAGCCAGGGCAGAAAGCTCGCGTTGAAGGCGGAGCCTCTAGTCTGAGCTTCTAGTCTGAGCTTCTAGTCTCAGCTCTCTGGTCGCCCTGAGCACGTTTCTGAGGTTGCCTAAATATGGCGATAACTCACTCAGCTGACTCTAAGCATCATAGAAATCCCTAAATCCCGATACGCAGCCAATTTCCCTTGTAAAAGAAAAAAGGAAAGAAAGAAAGAACGCTACACACCGATTTCATCTCCGGCGATGGGAGGAACATGCTCCGAAACCATTACCACTGTCAGTCAATAGTGAGTTTTAGTGGACCGTGTTTCCCCCTTCGCTATGCCCCTCCGCTACCCGGAACTCTACAGCCAAGGCCATCGGTGCGCAGGCGCAGTGGCGGTTTCTTCGTAGCGGAGGGTTAGCGGAGGGGAAACACGGTCTACTAAAACTTCCTAATAGCAAGTGAAGTATCCTCGCGCTTCCGACCGGTGGAACCGCGGAGTGATATGTCGAATGCGCGCGGCTCGTTGCCCATGCAGCCTCGACTAAGATTAAACCTAGCGAGCGCGCGCTCGAAAGCTGACGACCAAACACATCACGCCCATGAAAAAAAAAATATATTAAACAACAATTTAGTTAGCTGTTTCTGAGACGATTATTGCAGTATTATGTTCCCTCTTTGCGAAGAATTAATATTTTTCGACTACGCTTACGTGCTTCTACATCTACAAAAGCATACACATTTTGTAATAACAGCGCTTGCAGTCTCAACGAAATGTCGCATTTTCCTTAGGCACATGCCGTCCTGGCTGCCGGCACAATGCACCTCTAATCGCGGGAGATAATTTCGATCTTTGATTGCTTTTTTCGATGGGGAGATCGGGCACGCATTGTTATGATTTATGAATTTCTAGGATGCTTGGAGCTCGCAGAGTGATTTATCGCCATATTTAGGCGATCTCAGAAACCTACTCAGAGCACCTTTAAGGTTGTCTTGAGTATCATAAATCCCACTTTTATTCATGTAAATAACAGGAATATTGTCAGACCCCCAGCTTTGACGATGTTGAATTAAGGGCACGATGAATACAAGCTTCCACCGCGCTTTTCACACATACCATCGAAACTGTCACTGGCAATCGATAATCCCTCTTATGACGTCACAGATAACAACCACAAGAGGGAGCCACCGAAACATCTGGTTTCTAATAGGTGTCTATGCTAAACTTTCTATTTTCGTTCATGGGAGGCACCGGGACGCTAAATCTGCCTTCGGGAGAAAAGTTCTAAACAACTCAGTTCGCTAAAGCTTTTTTTAAGCTTTTTTATTTTGCGAAGTTTTTAATTAGCATAGTGTATGGGAGTTGATGGCTTCGTTGCCACGGAGCGCGCGACAAACTTTCCATTACTGCGAGCTGAAAGAATAAAAATAATCTAACGAGCAGTTTCGCCACCGAAGGGCAAGCCATTGGCGATATTGCATCGCAATAGCGGCGCCCATGACCAGTCGGTACTGCGGGGCGGATTTCCTAACGCCGGGCAGGTCGCCACAGGAAAGGTTTATTCATGATGCCACGCCAGCAGTCTTCCCCGTGGCTTTGAGGTCTCCGGCGAAGCAGCACCATTAATCTCTGACGGAACATATAAATCAAACCAGGAGGAAGGGGCGGGGAGGGAGGTGTCCAGTTACTCTTGCCCGCGTCACCTACTAAGTCTGCAGGTTAACCTCATGCAAGAGGCACAACTTCGGACTTTCTTCTCGCTTTTAATCGGGAAGCACGGAAGGATGCGAGACCGGCCATTACTCTGAATTATTGACACCGTCTTTCTTTTTTTTTTCTTTTTATTCGGTACTGCTGGTCTGAAGTTGGCGGCTCGTTCGTCTTCTTTGTTTGTAAGACCATGCTTTATTCAGCGCAAGGATTCAAGCCGCACAGGCCCCTGTGCCGTTCCACGATCTGTCTTCCTCCGAAGAATAAGATTTTTGGGCATATTTTTCATGATTTTTCTGAACCTAGATGACTGGCGTTATACGAGTTGATATATATTTTGATTTAAACAAAAATAAGTTGAGAATTTTCGCGTACAATTTCAGTAAACGTCATCGAATAGCAATCCAGACATTTTCAGTTCGCCTTTTTGTGCTGTAGTCACCAAAGTCGGTGCACTCTGAATGGCTCCTTTCTTGTTGAGCAGAGCTGGAGTTGTGAAATTTTTTAACCCCCGAGTGTCAGAGGGTTTCCGTCAACGAACGAGATTCGTGGTGGAACTATAACTCCAACTAACATCCAGGAGGCGCATAAATAAAATATTCTGTTGGACATGGGACACGTATCATTCCTATGCCGTTAATAAATCGATGAACCACGTGCAAGGCGCCACTGATCCACCTCTTGCATTCGCTTGTCGCACAGGTGATATTTTGTTTAGTTTGTTTAATATAAATACAGGAAACGGCTACACTCGAACGGTAAGAACGAAATGGCCAAATAAGACAGCTTCGTTCCAATAAGCCCTGCGATTGGACGACATGTCTTATAAATAAAAATGATTCTTTTTTTTGTTTACAGCTTTTTAGCAGAATTATTTGTAATCTCGAAAGACGAGATTTCCCTCCTATAAACGACTAACTTGACGCTGTCTTTTTGGTGGTCCATAGCATAGCTTTTATGCGGTGTTTACATACGAAATTCAACTTGTCATACTCAAGTGAGAATTAAGTCAACTGAATCGAAAGTACTAGAATTATCCCCCACAGCGCGCCAAAAATAGGGACAATCAATCGGTGAACAGCCAAGCGCTATCCTCACAACAAAATATGTCCGAATAAAGAAAAAAAGATTTACCCAGAGAACGTATATATCATGGCGGCATAAAGGCGTTTCCTAGAACGCACTTCCTTTCCCACCTCTCAGAACAAATGTTTGTATGCCGTAGTTTACTTCTCCTTTTTGATTGAGTAAGCTTATAAAATTCCGACTGTTTTGTCTCTATCCCCTTATTTACCATGACGCATTTTGTTTTTCTTTTTCAAATTTGGATATGTCTGAGTGCACTTTTGTTTATATACCAACGAGGTTGACAGACTTAAACGTTTCCACAAGTCAGCGTAAATATATTCAACATGCTAAAAGCGTAATCCACATACTTATTATTATTAATCGAACAATGGCTTTGATACTAGGAGTTATGCGGCGACTCAGGGCACAGATATCACAATTAACGTGAGGCCAAAAATACTACAGGGGAATCAAACCGCTCATATAAATGTTTCACTTTGTGCGATATGCTAGGCAGGTTCATGTTACTTGCGGCCTCATATTTCGCCTTTTGTTCCGATGATGTGGCCTTCACTTTGGGGTTTTTATCAGCGTCTCCACCATTTTCCCCTGAGCTGGAGTTGGAAAGCCAGTAAATAAACTCAGCTCAACCTTCAGTCCAGAACTCTCAGGCATTGCATGAATGCATGACTTTTAAAGGGCTGCTCCTAGACGCAATAACAAAAATTCTATTTTTTTACAAATTTGGTGTGTGCACAGGACCGTTTACCGAAGACATTACATCTATTATTAAAAAAAGCATATAGCGCTTTTAAAAAGTGTATTCGGTATGAAGCACCTTCCAAACACCATTATAGGTGCCTTGAAGTTTACACTGTGCTTTCCGGTAGTATAGAGTTTTTTTTTCGTTTACTCTCGTCCCCAGCCACGTGGTAGGCATATTCGATATGGGCGACGAAAAATAATAAAACACTTCAAGCTGTAAATAGTTAAAAAAATAGAGGGAACGCAAAACGAGAATGTGTGACGGTTACTCCTATATCCTATATTCCTTTCTTTTGTCCTCGTCTAAAAAGCGCTACCACGCCTTTGGCAACCCAAGACCTATACCAACTAGCCCAGCATTCAGCTTTGATAAGTCCTATATCCTAAATGTGTTCTATTGACGTGGTAATGGCAAAACCTTGTGTTCGCCCATAGCGAAACTGACGACATACAAGATGGCGCCACCCTTGTGGAAAAGCTCTATATCAATATCTCTCTCCCCAGCATCCTCCGTTTTCGCTCGAAATCAGAGCAGAGTGGCACAGCAACCCTGTAGATGAGCGCCTTTTTTCGGGAAAATGGGCGTGACGGTCTTTCACCAGTCAGGAAGATGTGTTCCCCCATTCGGAAAACTTCTATTCTTCAATTTACACATTGGTACCCTCCCGGTCGAGGTGCGGCTGCAGTAGAAGGGCAGAGAAGGTCTGTCAACTGTTTGCTGCGCAAAAATGCAGAGACTATATATTGTGTATTACTTTTTTTGTTGGGACGCCGTTTTCTTCTGGGACGGGCTAGAGTGGACACTAAATAAAGAATTACTTATTCGTACAATAATCATTACCATTCGATTCTTAACTGTGGAGACAAATTGTGGTGTCCCGTACTCCTTGGGTTAAATAGTGTTTGGAAAACTCAAATGGAGATGCGGACATGCGGACCTAATGGACCTTTTTCACATACCGACGGCACCAGGCGGTGGCTGCACGAACTAAAATCGAGGAAGGGACCTACCTGCGCTACCAATCGTTAGTGGGACCTACGCTACCAGTTTCTTCGTTCTCTGAGCAGCGGGGCGTGCCCAACGCGCCTTCCAAGTGGGGCATCCGTGGCGTCCACTTAAACGTCGTGTTATTCTTTCCGTCCGCTTCGCTTTTTTTGCGTAACACAATTATATGTATGCTGCAATTACGTTTGCTACTCGCTGATCTACAGCCTCCTTCCGAATTTCCTCGATTTTTGGTGCCAACTTCCGCCGCTTGGCATCGGGCGCTCGCGCGTGCGCAGAACGCTTCTCGGAAAAGGTCCATTGCAAACGGAGTGCATGCTAATTTTCGTCTGTTTTTGCAGCAAGTAGACAGCGTCTTCAAAGCACACTAACCTGTTCCATATTGTGCAGGCACCTTTGATGCACTCATGCCGATGCTGAGTTTTTAACACTTACCACTACCATAAATAATGGATGTGTGTTTTTATCGCATCACTGGGGTCCTATGAGTGACCTAAGTTCCTAATTTCAATAAGAGAGCAGAGTGGCGCCGAAGAAATTAAAACATTAAAAAAGATTCATTGGTGGATTATAAGAAAATGCGTTAGCATGACCCTTGTGAAACTCCACTCACGTCCCCCTTTTGGAAACGCTACCCTGACCCCTTCACTTTTCTGTTTTGGCTTTCTATTTTGTGTTTCTCTTTTGCTACCTCTATTTTTCGCCGCTTCTTTGGCTTCGTTACGCTGCCAGCGTTAGCGTTTTCCAAAGGGGGACGTGTGGCGTTTCTCAAGGGTCGTGCTAACACATTCCCTAAGGATCCACCAATGGATCTTCCTTTAATTGGTTTGCCGGCGAAGCGGGCTCGCCCAACGCTCGCCGAGCCCGCTTCGCCCAAACCTTTGTCGCACGCAGACTTGCGTCGGCTTGCCGCTTCTTGCGCCGAATTTCGGCCAGCCGAGCTAGGCGCTGCTTTCGCTCCTCTGTCTCGTCTTGCACGCTTAGGAGCGGCATCCGATGCCTGGCGCTGCTTTTGCTGTTCACCGGCTTCCCGCACGCGCATTGACTTCCATCCCGTGACGTCGTTCCCCTCTCGCTTTTGCCCTTCACTACTACCCTCCATTCTACTTGGTGCGCGTCCCTTTGCACTGCTTTTTCCACAGACGGGTAGCGTCAGCTTTTCTCTGTGATGTGAGTACTAATTATAACGCATTACTAAAAAAATTAAAAAAAAGGAGAGTGGCGCTGTGGAAACGCGCTGGGCTCGGAACCCAGAGGTCTTCCGTGGATCGAAACTACCCTCTGCTACAAAGACGTTTTTGGTGTTCTTCTGCACAAGGCTTTATTGAAAATGCTGAAATGTCTCGTCGACAATTATTTATAACTTATTGTAATTTAAAAAAAATGCTTATTTTTTCAGTTCTGTGGCGATATTTTTTAGTTCATCATCATCCAACTTATTTTCACCCGCAGAGTCGCGAAGTGGAAGCGTGTTGTGCCTACCACAGATACGTCAGCGGCTTTATACCATGCCCTTCTACGAGATGAATATTTTGCTTTAACTGGCAAGAAAACGTAGTTTAAAAAAGGTCAGAAAATAACAATTTGTTCTGGTAATGTAACGCATTAGTTTTGTTCCCTTGTTAAGATACTAAAATTAAAAAAAAGGATAGAATATGCAAAGTCAGCTGGCAAGGTTTCCGAACATTGTATATGTCAGGCACTGCATCGAATTAATCAACAGATTTGAACAAAGAACATATAAAAAAACAGTATACAACAATAAAGCTCAACTAAATTCATAGTTATTTTTTTTCGATTGAAAAAAAAGTTACAATGCACTTCCACATTATTTTAATATGCTCTCTTTAAAACAATGATCTACAGAACTCCGGCATTGCAGATGCGCAATGTTTGCATGGAAATTTACTTCTTTCGTCCATCAGCACGCAGTTTTTGTGTGCTCATGACACTCTCAACTTCCTAAACCAGAAATATTTTTCTGTTCGGAACCGGAAATTCATTTATAAATCTAAAGTTTTGTTTTCTATTTTTAGTGTGATCACTACCCCGAAAACGAACAAAAAGGATACGTTGTGTAAGACAACCAAAAATCAAACTATATTTCTAGCACGAGAAGAAAAAAAAAGTGTGTGAAGTTTGGGTCCCGCCAGTGTTGAGCTAATATGTGCTATAAGATGACAAGAAGTCAACACTTACGGTTATTGAATTAAGTTATTATCATTAAAATACGGGTTTGGCCTGAAGTAGGACGCCATCGTGCAGGAGAAGCAGGCGCGCGGAAGTATCCATCGATTGGTGATACTGTCAAGGGCAAGTAGTAGCACGTAAACTCGAGCACGAAACTATATAATGTCGAGCTCCAGTAAAAATGGTCTTGCTATCGACAGTAGCCACCTAACATATGATAACGTGTACACAAGAGCACCTTGTCTTCGACACTGTGTTCGGCACTCAGGCGGACTACAATTGAAACAAATGTGCGTGAAAACGATTATAGACGTCATGTATTTTTGTATCGACGTCGTGTTACCACTTACAGTCGCCTTAACGTAGATGGAGCAGTGGAAAACGGGCACATTTTGTTTGATTCTGTCGCCCAGCAACCTTTTTCGCTGTCACATTTTGTCTTTCGCTTCAAACTCGTGCTCTGATGAGCGCCATATTTAGAATTATTTGCATCTTATCGCAACCGATAACGTTGATAGTGTTGCACTCTGATGAAGTCGTAGCCACGTTGCTCATTTCCAAGGTTTTGAAAACATGGTTCTTCTTTCTCGCTCGACACTATAGTTACTCGAAATTAACGTGAAAGTACCTTGTAAAGTCCCGCAGAAAATAATACCAAACACCCAACTCAAAATCCCCTAAGCAAAAAAAACAACAACAACAAACAAAAAAAAACGCAGCGGTATTTAAATTGTTTGGTTTTAAAACGTCTTCCTTACAGCGTCCCGTGCAAGATCCCGACGCAAGTTTTATTGGCGGAGCACGATCTCATCTTACGAAGATGCGGAATATACGCGACGGAAAAATGCGAGAAAAGTGCACAAAAGTATATCGTTTCTTTCTGGGAAGAAATAGGAATCAAGTAAAAAATCGACGACCTGAACACAAGACTTCCAATTGAATGAAACCGAAACGGCGGATATTTGAGAACAAAGTTCCCCGGTTGAAAAAAACAACAACAAAAAAATCTAGCACAACAGTTGTTTTACCTTTTTTAACGCTGCATTGCCAATTTCGTCTAATGTGATTTGATCTCCCGCAAGAATATTTCAACCTGAGCGGGTATCTTGTTTCTCGATCGCGAATGCTCTACATTTTGGAGCGAAATACAAACGGGACGAGCCAAATCTGTTGAATATATACACGATACGATTCCGCATTTGTTCATTTCCTCTTACCAGAATTGCATTCGGCCACGCAGAGCGTGCATTGTTCAATTTGTTGGATTTCCTGCTCGCTGGGTTCGTTCTTGGAATGTATACACTCTGGTTTAAGTGATGATTCCTTTCATTTAAAGTAACGTTGCTGTCGCGCTCCCGCTCAAATCAAAGACGTTATATGAAACGAATTTCACCCGAACTAATGGTTGCGTCAACTGCACAGGACACTCAAAGATATCATACGTCAGTCACAAAATTAAAACAAATATAAACGCCTCTTTTGGTCACCAAAGCGAGGAATGTTCGGTCATGTGCTCTAAGTTGCCGTCCTCAACGAATCGTCAATTAAGGTAAAGAGACAGCATCGTCTGCTAACAAACGTTGGTTATCTGCTACAAAGTGACGTCCACTGGTACAGCAAAGAAAGGCTCGCCTTTTACTTTTCATGTGTTAGATAGTTAAATTTTAGATGCCAGGGTTGCGTAATATATTTTGGCGAAACCAATAAAATAACAAGACACGTGTTGTCTAATAACGCAAGCGACGAAGGCAAGTTCTTCTCCAACGAACTGTCATTCGCTGGCGAAGAAACTAGAGCAAGAACATATGCTAATGCAAGCGAAGAATTGTGGTTCATTTGCCTTATATTTTAAATTGTCTTAAACACAATAAACAGATACTCGTCATCTGTGAATCACAGACAAAATACATATGATGCTACGGGTGCTAAGAACTGAGGCTGGCGTTCAAAGAGTCCGAACAAACACGGGCGAAAACGATTAAGCTCTTCACTTTAAAAATTAATACATGGCAGTTTCTCTGTTCGAAAACGTCAGTCCGTGCCCTGCGGTACAAACGATGACATTCACATATCGAATAAAACACAATGTGCGAAGAAACAAAATCGATAGCTGTAGCAGGATCGCGCAATGCGGGTGGAATGGTGCCGTCACGTACCTGAGGACGGAGGTGCGACGTGGTTATTACTCATAGCCGCCGCGGTTGGCGTCATGGATGCTACTGAAGACTGCCGCCAGTGCTCGGTGATCCTTGAAGTAAGTGGGTAATCGCAGTAGAAGTTTCTAAAGACATCTAACATTACGGGTAGCAACTGGATAGTTCCGAAGTAGGATATCGCATTACGCCAGTAATGTTTGAAAACAAGTATTTCAAGCAGACGACAGACCGTCGTTGCAGTCTTGGCTGGACGCCAGGGCTGTCCTCTTCGCTCTCTTCGCGCGGCACGGCCGACAGAAAGTCCCCACTTCCAGTCAGCCGTTCTTGGCGGGACGCCAGGGCTGCCCTCTTCGCTCTCTTCGCGCGGCACGGCTGACGGGAAGTCCCGACTTCCCTCTCCTCGCGACATGAGGGGAGAGAAGAAGGGTCGTTTTATTCTTCGCGCACGCGGCGACGGCAACCTACGAGCGAGAAATCTCTGCAAAGTGTCGCCTATAAAGCTATCGCTTTAAAAATCCCTGGGGACGAGATCCAACGCGGCCAGAGTATACACGCTAGCAGACATTTATACTCACTTTTCAGTGACTATTGCACTCTCTGCAAGTCATAAAGGGTTCTGCTTTAACGATCGTACGTTTCTCAATGACCTTTAAGCACGTAGATCAAAAATCTAACCTAACAACTCAACATAACCTATGCCTAGCGTATCTATTTCAAGCTTCATCAATAATCATCCAAGCGCAGTTGATGAAGCCCACAGGACAAAGAACTAAGACTCAGACCGACTACTCAATATTCCCCTCCCACCGGACCACAAGAGGCGATGAACTGGCCTAACGTAAGTACGTCCAGTCGATTTCAGTTTCAACACTCGAATTTCGCAATCGTGCCTAGAGTTGCAGCGGGTGATGGAAGTGAGCAAATTCTCTGTTCTCCAGACACTCTGGACATTTGTTTCCTCAGAATCATCAATTTCAAGGGTTAAAAAATCAGTCTAGTATATGTCGCTGCTCAGTGGCGTCTTGCCGAAAGAAGTTCATCCTGCTGCGTGCGTTAAGAAACCATAATAATAAAAAAAACATTAAAAAAGGACAAATCCTACTTTTTGTTTTGTTTTTTCTTTGCTTTTGAATGATATGCAGTACTATAACTTAGAGATTTTTTAGTAAGACCCTGCTGCTGCCCCTGCATTGCGTCATAACTTTGTGTGACTTCTCGCGCTCAAACAATTGTCCGCTCTGTGCACGGTAGGTCGTTTCTGTGGTCATCGTATTATAAGACCAGTGTTTAATCTTTAGGCCCGTTCACGAACTTGCGTTTTATCTGTCCGACTGAGACAAGACCGGTTTGAGCCTCTTAGGACGGCTCACAACCGGATGCGCAGCACTGCAGTCGGTCGTAATCCGACACAAAAGGCTTAAAAACCGGCCTTGTCTACGTCGGTCGTAGTCAAGCACAAGCGAGTGAACGGGCCTTTATTGCATAAATTGTGACACAATATTGCCTAACAATGATAATGAAGTTAAGGAGACTCTCTAAACTGTGCGACATATTTAAACATGCCACTGACCACAACGGCTTGAACGTATACAGCTGCGAACTTTGCTAAATGATTTCTAATTGATTGATGCGTACTTTCGGTGTTAATAACTTCTACAAATAATGGTTCGCATAAATGAGGCCGGATATCTAAATGGTGTGCCGATACATTTAAAAGAGAAACATTCGATGTTTTATTTGTATGTATTTATTTAAATATACGCTAGCTAATTTATTCCATGTCGGTCAACTTGATTAGTTCATGAACAGATGTTGCATCACGACCAAATAGGTTTTATAGTGGTCAGATTGAGACCACTGATACCCCTGAAATCGAACGCACTTAGTGGCACCATAACGCTTTTTGACGTTTTGAAACTCGAATAGGTTTCGGTGTTGCTTTAGAAAGAAGAACGCGTGTAACGTGGGGAATAACTTTTTCTGTTACCAGTTCGTTATTTTAGCGTCATGTAAAAGCTCCGCAGCAGAACCACCTCCACCGTTCCGATGTATTAAACGGGATCCCTCTTTCGGTGCCCTGAACAAGTCGCTGCCCTAGTACTTTCGTTTTAACATTTCGCTAAAGATATAGTAATTTGAATTTCCGCTGGTTCAGTTTTAAACATACTTGCAAAAACATTTAAATGAATTAAATATTCTAGTTTAGCTCGGTTTGGCACTAGTGCAGCTTTTACCGTAATCAGACCCCGCGGCTGAAAGCATGCTTCCCTTAAGTACAGTTCTCCAACCCGGGCGCAACTCGTAGAATCCTGAAAGATGGATGGCGTCCCTTCTGACATCTAGCAAGATTCCGAGTCCAAATCCCCCTTTCTCCGCGCAAAAGGAGATGGAAAGAAAGTGCGAGAATTGAAGGATGTTGCAAGAGAGAAAGAGAGAGAAAGAGAGCGAAAAGAAAGAAAGGAAGCCGCGAAACGAGCGTTTCACTCCGGGTCCCCGGTCATAAATCAAGATACCTCCGTCGCTGTCCTTCTGGCTCTCCCGAGAAGGAACTCAAATTACCGGTCTCCTCACCGCTTGATTCCTGTAGCCGCTTTCACGCCAAAAGAAATGTACAAAAAGATAATACAACTGGATGAGAGAAAAAAAAACGAACGACGCGAGATCTAATTAATACATGGCTGAGCGCGTCTAGGACATCTTTGGTAGTCATATTTACGGGCTCTCAGAAACTCTTAACTTGAGGGAAGTCCTAAGTACACCTACCGGCAAGCCGGCTCACACGTGGTCCGCCACCAAGCAGACCGGACCGGGCCCGTCCGTTGACTCACGTGTTCCAAACGTAAACGAAACACGGAAGTGCATGACACAACCAAGAAGCCGAGTTCCGCTCCTGTTGTTTGAACATCTAATAAACGCGAGGCCAGCTATATCTATTCACAACGTATGGGTTAACTACTGCAGCGGTACAATTTTCCCTCGCCACGCGGTTCGCAAAGAACTAGGCCTGACCGACGGACCGACACTTATCGTAGCCGCGGTGTGCAGTCAAGAAAACACTGTACCTGCGCGACCTTGCAGTTGCCCAAGTCCTACCCTAACGTCCAGGTGGGGGGGGGGGGGGCAGCTTTGTACACGTTACTCGAAAAAAGTAATTGATCATCAAAACACCTTTTTTCGCTTAGAAAGGGATTAAATTATAGTGACTTGATTACGCGAGTCAAAATGTAAATATGCGTTACTTGAAAAAGTAGTCGTTACTCCTCCGATTACTTCGGGTTTTGAAAACGACAAGGTTTTCTGCCGGTTTGAAAAAGTGGTCTTTTGTACTACACATTATTGGCCAATATATCGTAAATCATACTCCTGTCGGTTGTTTCGTTCAAGGATTCCGAGTGTAGGAAACTTGTACGGACAAAAGGTGTCATAATAAACGGAAGGAAGAAAAAGTTAAGGGCTGCAAGTAATTTCAGTACTTCCAAAAGTTATCAGATTTTTGTTGTCATTACTTCCTGACAAATGTAATTAAATGATCACAAAATGACTCCAAAAATTAATTGATTACAAGTACTTTGAATACTCGTAATGAGTCCCGTACAGGCCTGGGAGGTGGAGAAAGAGAAGAGGCCCGCACACTTGTACTCGGGGACAACTTTCTGTGACCAGTGAACTGAAAGCAAGGGGGAAGGGTGGGGGGGGGCGGAAGGGAGGGAAGGGGAGGGCGAGCTAAAGGATCCAAGTAGCTCGGGACTTTTTGGTTTCGGTTTTAGTTTGGTTTTTGGCGTGAGAGGCACGCATTTTTCACAGTTCATATCTGCGCATGAGGATCACGGTGTGGGGGTGCGGAACCGCGATCGCCAAGCATGCAGGCATATCCGCTTCTTTTCCCTACGTTTCACCCGTTTCTAAACACAGGCCAACGTTTTGACTGAAGCACTCGGATCGACCTACATGGTGAATTACATCGTGGATCGATCTCGTCGAATTCTATTTGTCTTGCGACCGACATAGATATACGGTGTCGATTCACGAAATGGTCCTGAATTTCATCAGCGCTGCGGTTTTGTGGTCATTGATACGTAAACTCTTCTGGGGCTGAAAGATCATAGCGCGGGCGGGATACACCGAAATAGGAGCCCGTACACGCTGCAGCACGAACTTCAAATCCCATTTGGATTCGCGTTCAGTTGCCGCTGGCCCTAGTGGGTGTCGGTGGCGCACCACAGCTCGGAACACGTATAGCGAAAGCTCGCACTGCAGACTTCAGGGATCTCCGGTTCAATCCCGACGCCAACTCGCTACGCCGGTGAGCTCGCTAACCAACCGGTATATGAAAACAATGTAGAATCCCGGTTGCCTCGTCTCACTTGTGCGTACATGTTGCACACCACTTGCTTGGTTCGTTCTAACAACCTTTGGTTGCCGAAGTTCGCGGAAAATCTACGGGACAAACAAAAGTACGAGCTCACGGAAGGTTCCTCGATACATCACGCATGAGGAAGACGTCAGGTTAGTTTTGTAGGCAACTAGAAAACCTGCGGCGAACTTTCACCAAGAAAACTCGAAGGAGCAGATTTCTTTGAATAAGTTTCGCATATCCTGACTAATATTATAGTAATACTGAGAAACCAAAGCTCAAAATAACAAATATATAATTTTTAGTTTTTTAAGTTACACCCAACAAAATATTTTATTAAAACTATATTCAGCTGAAACGGCGTATACGCCGTTTCAGCTGAATATAGTTCGGCCAAAATACTTTACAAAATAATAAGCTACAGAGTCGAAGCATGCTTCGGCTCTGTAGCTGTGGATATTGTAAAGGCCCGTTCACACACATGCGTCCGTAGCGACCGGAACGACTGGAACAACCGAAACGACCGTTCCAAGGGTCTGCAACCATTAGTTGCCATAGCGACGGAGGGACGCTCACACGTGTTGTTCACGACGCAAGGAGTTGGAGCGAGCCCAACTTTCCCCGCTGCGTTGGAAAGAACCGAAACAACCGCAACGACAAACCAATCATAGGTCGACGAGACTCGGTCGCGCGAGTTGCATGCCGGTCGCGGGCGGCTCCTTCTATTTGCAAACATGGCGTCGGTGGTGGTCGTCGACTGGACGGCGTGGTGGAATCTCATCGTTCCGCGTAAAGCGCTATCCTTGACTGTAAATTTTCGTCGTGTGTCGCTATGATAGCCCAGCACGTACTATACTTCTTCTCACCTAGGATGGACTAAAGGTAAAGCTACGGGCCACCAAATCACTCACAAGCCACTTATAAATTGCGTGGTATTTCGCTTCGATACGTGTCGGTGCCTCCGTCTAGGATCACTAATGGGAATGGGTGGACAGTGGTTCGCATTGAATAGCATTGAGTGACTCATCAATTTTACATCGCAAAGAAAGCCATGACATACAAACTCTTTGCAGTGTCGAAGCTATATAAATGATGCAGCGCTTTGATTCGGATTATTCGTCCACCCTAATCAATGTTAAGGATGTCATAGTTTAGCGTGTAATGTGATTAGACCTGGCGGCCCGCGGCGCCTAGTCCATCGTAGGATGAGACAAAGTATGCAAGGGAAGATCCACGTATACTCGTGCGGCGATGTCGTGGCGGCACTCTCAAGACAGCAGAAACGCCCGTGCCGTCGTGTTTGTTTACTTCGATTGCAGTGGTGCTTTCTTCGCATTTGTGTCCTCGACCATCGCCCGGATTTCTTGTTTGGCGCATTCCGTGCGCGTGCTCAAGTTCAAGGTATTACTGGTGCGTACAGTACAAAGGATGAGAATTTTCATGCGTTTTCATCACCCGAGAACAGTGATTAGTGTTAGCAATCATGAACGCTCGCAACGTCTGCGTTATCACAAAATCATATTTCTACGTTGCTATATCGCTGCTAAGATTACATCGTCTTTTATAATCGCATGAAAAGGCGTGTGGCGAGATTTGTACTATTGACGAAGTCGTGATCGTCCAAGACGGCGTATTGCGTCTTTTTCTTTTCTTCATCCACTCTACTCTGCAAGCCTATCATAAATAAATACTAATAAAGCTTTAGGCTATACAAAACTGTCTGTCTATTTTCTGTTACGGCATTGAGTGGCAGTGCGTCCCCTTCTTTTTAGAGGCACCGCTGAAACAGCTGACGGCGGCGTAGAAGCGGTCGCCGTGAAGACGACCCGCTGCGCTTGTTGCAGTGGTTGCAAGAGTGTGTACGCGCGGCGCAGAGCGGTCGTTCCGGTCGCTGCGGTCGCAACGGACGCAGCCGTAGATAACGCGCTCGTTGCAGATGTGTGAACCAGCCTTAACGATAATTCTCCTCAGTCACTCAGTTGAGCCGTCCCGTTCTCCGTTTCCGTCGTCTTCTTCCTCTTTCACTTTCTTATCGTAGCACTCACCCCCCTCCCACTAAAAAAGAAACAAAAGTGGTAATCTCTTTTAACAATACAGTTAATGTCATCCTGATCGTAGTCCGTCTGCAAAAGATGTCCACATTCTTTACGGAACTTGGACTTGGCGCGCTCGTGGGATGTATAGCTTGAGATGCGATACGTGCTCAGGAAAGCAGCGGTGTGTGCCGGGAGGTCGTCCATCAGTGAGGTCCTCGAGGTAGTAGGTGACAAGCCCTCTCCGTTCCAAGATTCGATAAGGCCCTCGGTATCGGGGAAGAAGCTTAGCAGCTCTCCCGACAGAGCGCAAGGTCCGTCTCGCCAGAACTTTATCTCCAATTTGAAACTCGTGCACATTATGGATAGTGGCCTCTGACATATTGCCAGTCTCTTCCTGACTTCGCCGAATGGCGTCCCGTGCCTGTCTACGAATTTCATCAAGAGAAGCACGTTGAGTGTCCCTGCAACGTTGTGTCCCGTTCACCCCAAGCCTTGTCTCAATAGGCAGCGTCACGTCACGACCATATAAGAGTCTGAACGGTACTTCTTTCGTGGTTTCTTGTTGTGATGTGTTCAGTGCGAACATGGCGTGTGGGACAAAGTTATCCCAATTAGTATGCGTGGAGTTTACACAGGCAGACAAGATATCTGTAAGTGTACGGTTGTTCCTCTCAACTAGACCGTTCGTTTGAGGATGATACACGGATGTCGGAGAATGTCGTATGACATGTCTCGCCAGACAGTTTCTAAAATGATGAGACATGAACGGTGTACCACGGTCTGAAATTATTGCGCGTGGCGGGCCATGTCTCAGAACAATGTTGACATCAATAAACTCTTCTAGGAAATCTGCGGTAGCATCTGGCACCGCTAGGGCCTCTACCCATTTGGTTAAGTAGTCAACTGCGACTATGACATAACGATTTCCGCTCCGGGATTTCGGAAAAGGTCCGAGAAAGTCAATTCCAATTAGCTCAAACGGATGTTCTGGAGGTGTGACTGGGCAACGGGGTACGCCCCACTTAGTAGTAGATGTCTTCCGGAACTGGCAGTGTTCGCATGTCTGAACGTGTCGAACGACGTCTTGACGTAGGCCGCGCCACCAAAAACGTGCGGCGATCTTAGTGTAGGTCTTTTCTCGCCCAAGATGACCTGCACTTGGAGCGTCATGGCATGCTTGAAGTATTGCCACCCGCAAGCTCACGGGTACAACTGGGAGCCAGACGGTGCCTACTGACTGTCGTTTCTTTACGTGGCACAGGATATTATCGACAATCCTGTATGCTCGCAACAGGCCCGGTAATCGTCGTCGTGTGTCATTCAGTCTCTCGGTGGAACTTTGTTGGAGGATCGAGCGAATATTAGCTAGCTCAGCGTCGTTTACCTGTGCCGTGTACAAGTCTTGAATAGCAGAAATTCCCACAGGGTGGCGCGAAAGAAAGTCCGCATCTTGGTGAGATGATCCACTGCGATGACGAATTGAGAAGTTGTATTCCTGCAGCTGGAGTGCCCACCTTGCAAGCTTTGGCGTCAGGTCCTGCTGGGATTGCAACCATTGCAATGCGGCATTGTCCGTTACTACCGTAAAATGACGACCATAGAGATATGGACGAAACTTGCTGACGGCCCAGACCACGGCGAGACATTCCAGTTCAGAGGAATGGCGTCTCCTCTCACAATCGTCTAAATGTCGACTAGCGAAGGCCAAAACTCTTTCGATGCCGGATGAATCCTTTTGGAGCAGTACTGCCCCCAGACCATCACCGCTAGCATCGGTGTGCAGGATTGTCTCATTAGTCTCGTTGAAGTGTGCTAGAACGGGAGGGTTTAGCAAGGCATGCTTGATGTCTGCAAATGCCTGAATTTGAGCCTCCCCCAGGTCCAGGTGGTTGTTTTCCGTAGAAGGATGGTTAGGGGTCGTGTTCGTCTCGCGAAATCTTTTATGAAACGCCGAAAATAGGACGCGAATCCTATAAAGCTTCTTAGCTCTTTGATCGTTGTCGGAGCTTGATATTCTGCAATGGATCGCACTTTCTCAGGATCGGGGAGGATGCCTTCCGAAGTGATCGAGTGTCCCAAATATGTGACTTGTCCAAAGCCGAAAAACACTTCTTAGCCTTCAGTTTAAGTCCAGCATCAGATAGAGCCTGCAGTACAAGACGAAGTCGGCGCTGATGCTCATCGAATGTAGGGGCATAAATGATGATATCGTCGAGGTAGACCAGGGCCATTGTCCATTTGAGATGACCGAGCACTTTATCCATTACCCGCTGGAATGTGGCTGGAGCATTGGTGAGTCCGAATGGTAACCGATTGAATTGAAATAGGCCGTCAGGTGTTACGAAAGCGGTTTTCTCAGCATCTTCGGGTTTTATAGGGACTTGCCAGTACCCGGAAATCAAATCAAGGGTGGTAAAAATTTTGCGTTCGCGAGACGATCTAAGGCGTCGTCTAACCGGGGTAGTGGGTAGACATCTTGTTTAGTGACACTGTTGAGTTTCCTGTAGTCGACACAAAACCGAATAGAACCGTCTTTTTTGGGAACTAGAACTACCGGTGATGACCACGGGCTATCAGATGGTGATATGACGTCTTGCTCGAGCATTTTGTCCACTTGTTCGTTGATGATCTGTCGTTCTGACGGGGCAACTCGACGAGGATGCTGATGAATGGGGTGAGACATTCCTGTATCAATTGAATGCTCAAGCAAAGAAGTGCAACCTAAGTCATTGGAGGAGGTTGCAATAACGTGTCGAAATTCCTGAAGTAACGTTCGGAGGGATCGAGCTTGCTCCTCCGTCAGATGAGGACCGAAATTCAAGTCGTTCCATGCTGTTTCGTTAGATGGACTTGAAAAGCCCATGTTGTCGACTGGGATAACAGTCGAAACAGTCCGGGAATGGGCTTGACGAGTTGCTGTTCCCAACTTCTCTCCGCGACTAATGCTTGTGTCGGTGGATCCGAAGTTGATGACGAGGATTTTGGTGTGACCATCTTTACAGAGAAGAATGCTTCTCGGAGCTGCCATTTCTTGACCGGGCAAGCACTTCAGATAAGGATCGAAGATTACATCTCCACAAAATCGTTCCGACACAACGGCGTTTACCCATACTCCAGAGTTTGCTGGGACAATTGTTCGTCTGGAGACGACTGCAGTAAGTTTAGTGCCTTTTCGGGTAGACCTATGTTCATTTATGACGCGCGTTTTCATTGCTTGCCAACAATATTGGCCGAAGGTAAGAGAAAACGTGATGAACCACGTGATGAACTGAGCGAAGTGGGTCAGCAGGCCATTTTGATATCTGGCAGGTTCATCTTGCGAAACTAACGTCTTTGACTTCGGGTTACTTGGGAGAACCATCGTTGTTGTCTCAATGAGGGGTATGTCTGATTTGAAACTGATAGTCAGTCCGGTCTTTTTGCACCAGTCACACCCAAGAATGACCGGATGTACCACATTTGTGACGACAACAAAATCATGTAGCAGTTGTGTTGCTTCTCCAACCATTGTCAAGGACATTACGCCTGCGGATTTTAACTCGGAACCATTGGCAGAAAGAAGCTTGATGGTAGTTGCTGCCTTGAGATTGGTTAGCAAGCTTGCTACAACTCGACTATCAATAATGCTCACTGCTGACCCAGTGTCCACCAGAGCACTAAACTGCTGGTTGAGTTCCGCAATATGTATAGATACACATGGTGGTGAGTAAGGTTTAGGCATCTTCACTGATGTTTGTGTTTCTGCAGTTATGCCTAAGGTAACGTTGGGGACTGGATGAACTACCAGCGAGCCCTGCCCCGATGGCTCGCGGAAGCGTTTCCCGGACGTGAAGTTTCATGGGGTTCATTCTGGCACTGTCGAGCAAAATGTCCGATGCCACCACAGCGGAAGCAATGTTGCGGCCGCGACGACTCGTGGTAGTTCATCATGGAGAAGGTGCTGATAGCTGTAGTACTTGCTGCCCTTTCCATAGAACGAAACGCGGCTTCTGTTTCAACTGCTTGGGCTAAAGCTGCTCGCAGGGTCGTTGGGCGTCCAAGGCGTACAATTTGTTGAATCTGGACATCACCAATGGCGTCCAGAAATGAAGCGGTAGCCAGGGTACTTATGGTGTCGGGGGAAGAGCTTGGAAATGAATTTCGTGCAAGACGTTCAATGCTGGCTGCCAACTCTGGGAAAGTCTCTCCAGAACGTTGACGGCGAGAGCGCAGTTCCGCATAGTGAAGTTGTTCAAGGTGAGAGTCGCCGAACCGAGTGTCCAGGGCAGCGATTAAGGTAGGGTAGTCGTGAAGGAGGTCTGCTGGGATAGTCTCTAAGATTTCGACGGCCTTCCCCGGAGGTAAGACACCAGGGTTCTTGCTTTGTTTGAGACGTTCCAGCCGTCGGCTTCTGCGATCGTTTCAAACTGCATCTGATAGGCTTCCCAGGAAACTGTTCCGTCAAATGGTTGCGGTTTCAATAGAAATGCGCCGTGTGCCGCACTACCTTGAGGAGCCGTACTGCCTCGGAAAAGTTGGGGTGCGGGCCCGGCTTGTTGTAGTTGATTTCGGAGGGCCTGGACTTCCAACTGTAACTGGCGCACCTGGACTTCCGTGGAATCCTGGTTTGCAGCGCCCAAAGCAGATTGATCTTCCAGGTCTCGAACGTCATCATCGTTGCGGTCTCCGGCGTGGGAGTGAGAGCGGGTGAGAGGCACATCCCACCGCTGCCACCAAAACTGTAACGATAATTCTCCTCAGTCACTCAGTCGAGCCGTCCCGTTCTCCGTTTCCGTCGTCTTCTTCCTCTTTCACTTTCTTATCGTAGCAATATATTGCCACAGAAAGTTGTCACCGATGCAACGAGATATTCTTCGTTTCAGCTTCCGTCCGAGCGCAGCCAAAGGCTGAGGGACGGTTCGCAACTTCGAGAAGATCATTCCTACGCACCACAAAGTAGTCCGCAAAAATATTTCTTTTTTAATAACTGTTTTGTGCGTAAACATTGCTCAATATTCCAGATATCTACTGCTGAGAATGATTTGCAACTAAAGGAACTAAATATCTGATGTTTATGTTTCATTAGTATATGTAAATGCACGTGGTTTGGTGAAAACACGTACATCCGCTGGCAACACGGCTGCAGGGCTCGGTTTTTCTTTGTGAATTCGTTCCCCTAATGGCCGAATATGTGCTTCGCTGCTTTCCTCACCGAGTCGCTTTGAAACGTCCTTTCGCAAAGGCACATTTGGGCGTCAGGCGCGAAAGGTCGTGATGAATGTCCACCTTCAAATTCGGCAGCAGACTCCGGCCGCGTCGTACCGCGAATGCGTTGTAAACAAGAAAAGCTCCGGGCTACTACAATTCACTGATACGCGGCGAAATCAGGGCACCCCTTTACCTGCCGATCACATTGAACGCCGAGAAGCTGGTGGAAAGGACTCCGCCTCGAGCTCTGGTATATCCAGACAATACAAGGAAGAATCAACGGCCGGGTCATCGGGCACCTTGCAATGTGTACTTACATCTCGAAACTATGCCGAATTGCCTAACAGGTGGAAAGCTCGGACACAGACGCCAGCGGACAGCCTACGTATACTGCTATCCCCTGTGACTATATTTCAGAACTTGACTCTTTTTAAACCTGTAGCAGACGATACCGTTGTAACACCCGTAGCGGACGAAATACTCGGCGAGCGCGGGCGGCGCGGACGACCAGCCATAGAGTAATATAGTAAAACGTAAAGAGTGGCCACTCCCATAGACCCCAGCGGCCCACTCGACTACCAGCGCTCCTAGCGGCCGCCGTGAAATTTTTCTCGACTTCCTGTTTGGATGCTTTCGGTTTCGTTTTTCAACATGGATAGAGTCACAGAATACTAGTAGTTAAATGAATAGACAACTAGTATTAGTGCTTCGAACTGTATTGTGTGGTAGCTTGCGCTACCTAGGCTCTCGTGACTAACTACACTTTTAAGGACAGAACGAGCGGGTTGGTAAGAGGATTAAACTTGAGGAAGAAACCGAGAAGGACGGACACCTCACAAACTTCCAACTATGGTTGTCCGTCCTTTTCGTTTCTTCCTCAAGTTTAATTACAATTTTAAATTTGGTTGCGGTTGCTAATTTAGAATTTACTTCGGCGTTTAAGCTGTGTATTCAACAACTCAAAAGCACGCTTATATTCATTTACAATTTCAGGACAGACAGGTAACGCGGTAACCATGTACAATCCCAATATGAAATATAAAACTACGTCACGGAACAGGAGAAAAAGGACAACCAACAGAAGGCAGCAATTAACAAATATTAAAATTTTTATTGTGGCCACTAAGATAACCATAAAAAGTAGTTACTTTACATAAAAAACAGAAACAAAAGACCGTGAAAATTATTTTCGCACTTAATTGTTTCAGGACGTGTTACAAAATATATTTTTCAGAAAAACCTCATCAGCCTTTTTGTACAGGTTTGAGGGAGGAAACATCTAAAAGTTCACAACTGACCAAAGCCGGGTGACCCAATACGAAGATCCATACCAATAAAGAAGCATTCAACATGAACACACTAGAAAAAAAACACACATCATGTGGTTCTGCAGTCGCTAGTAAAGACTTGTCGACTGCTGGCCTGCAACCTGGTCATTACAAACTATACCCGGAAATGCTCGGCGTGCAGTGTGCACCGTTCTGTTAAGTACCGTATTTTCCGGACTATATAGTCCACACACAGGGTAGTGGAATAGTCTTCAAAGTCCACACAAATTTGTTTGTGTGCCCACACAAACAAATTCTCCTAAGTAGCTCGCCGTGTAAAATGCTGCCTTGTTAGCGCACAAAAACTTATAGTATCAATTATTAAGGCACAAAAAGACCCTTAGCACAACAAATCATTATTCAACAATCTGCTTGCCCCGAATTCCGTCGCATCTATCATAAGGAACACTCTTGCAAAAACAAATCCTAGTATATTCCACACCTGCAGATTGTTTCGACAACATAATATTGCAATTCAAAACATGCCTAGCCCGCGGCTCTTGTCCAAACAATATGACTCTTCTTGCCTATGTACAAGCTGCACATAAAACTAAAGCAGCAATCGTGAACAAGACCAGGAAAGGCCCAATGACACCCAAGTTGCGTGACCAATAGACAGGACTATGCAACTTTGTTCCCGGTTTCTTGCACGTTCTTCCGTTGTTACCGCACCACGCTACGCAGCAGTAGCTACCGCAGCTGGGCATTTCGACGGCGTGCGCTGCAGAAGAGAATTTGCAGAATCGGCGCCGTGAGATTCCGATATGCCTGCGGAAAGGGGAGCTGGTCATGACACAATAAACTGTACTAATATACAAAACACAAGGCCAAGTTCGTGCTGTATGAATCACGAGGTAACCACGGTGCGCGAACAGCGCCCTTAAATAAAAAGATGAATCACATGTCAGTATACACCAACTCGAACGACGTGAAACCAATGCTTCGGCGCCTCATGATACTATGGTTCACTATGGTTCACTGTGGAACTCCAGCATACTCTAGCGCGCAGGGCGCACCGAATTACGCAGATGATCGAATGCCTTGCTCACCTGTGATTTAATTTCTCTGAGCTGGCTGTTCTCGACCAGATCAAAAGCACGGTGCTGTGGCATGTACTTTCAACAATTTTAAGGACAAAACTTCACGCAAAGAACGAAAAACCCGCGCGAGTAGGATGAAACCACACCACATTGAGCGAAGCGTCTCAGGACGTCGGTTTGGCGTCACCGTCTCTCGGCCCCCGCAGAAACTGTGTGTACAGCTCCATTTCAGCGTAAGTGCCAGGAAAGAAAGAACTACGAGAGAGAACTCGACGGTTTAAATGAGCATGTAATACACGCGCGTTTGAGATGTGAAAGCTGGAATCAGCGTCGCTGAAGACAACGCGCACGTGTTTGCAGCGTCAGGCGCCCTGCTGCATTTCACGCTATGAAACCTGATGGAACAGAGAAAAGCCCGAAAGACGCTGACGACAGACCCGTGAAACACCCCTCATGTGCATACGTAATAGTGTTTTGAAATGGCTCACCTTTTCGACCAAGTGAACACCGACAAATCCACGTGACGACAGGAAAAGCAGGCAGACCGCCCGAGCCGCCGAGCCCAACACCCAGGCTGCTGTTATGGCGGCGTTTTGCCCAAGCGGAAGTCGCAATCATTGTAATATTTTTCTCTAACCTTCGAAGCTACTAATAATTTTAAAAGCTTCTAAACTAAGATAGAACAATTTATGAACGGTACAAATATCAACGTTTATTTCAGCGAGTCAGCGACAGGGCTCGAGAGCGAAAACTAAAAGAACTTGCATCCGCAGATAACAACAAAGGAGAGAGCCGAAGCTGAAGGGGCGGATCCACCAACAGCGAAGTCACCGGAGGAACGCTGCCACATCGGACCGTTCAGGACAACCGCCACCAGAGCAGCGACTAGAGCGACACCAGGACATCATAAAGAGGAGCGCCCAACGACAGCTGCCAGTCAGCGACAGGGCTCGAGAGCGAAAACTAAAAGAACTTGCATCCGCAGATAACAACAAAGGAGAGAGCCGAAGCTGAAGGGGCGGATCCACCAACAGCGAAGTCACCGGAGGAACGCTGCCACATCGGACCGTTCAGGACAACCGCCACCAGAGCAGCGACTAGAGCGACACCAGGACATCATAAAGAGGAGCGCCCAACGACAGCTGCCAGTCAGCGACAGGGCTCGAGAGCGAAAACTAAAAGAACTTGCATCCGCAGATAACAACAAAGGAGAGAGCCGAAGCTGAAGGGGCGGATCCACCAACAGCGAAGTCACCGGAGGAACGCTGCCACATCGGACCGTTCAGGACAACCGCCACCAGAGCAGCGACTAGAGCGACACCAGGACATCATAAAGAGGAGCGCCCGACGACAGCTGCCAGTCAGCGACAGGGCTCGAGAGCGAAAACTAAAAGAACTTGCATCCGCAGATAACAACAAAGGAGAGAGCCGAAGCTGAAGGGGCGGATCCACCAACAGCGAAGTCACCGGAGGAACGCTGCCACATCGGACCGTTCAGGACAACCGCCACCAGAGCAGCGACTAGAGCGACACCAGGACATCATAAGAGGAGCGCCCGACGACAGCTGCCAGTCAGCGACAGGGCTCGAGAGCGAAAACTAAAAGAACTTGCATCCGCAGATAACAACAAAGGAGAGAGCCGAAGCTGAAGGGGCGGATCCACCAACAGCGAAGTCACCGGAGGAACGCTGCCACATCGGACCGTTCAGGACAACCGCCACCAGAGCAGCGACTAGAGCGACACCAGGACATCATAAAGAGGAGCGCCCGACGACAGCTGCCAGTCAGCGACAGGGCTCGAGAGCGAAAACTAAAAGAACTTGCATCCGCAGATAACAACAAAGGAGAGAGCCGAAGCTGAAGGGGCGGATCCACCAACAGCGAAGTCACCGGAGGAACGCTGCCACATCGGACCGTTCAGGACAACCGCCACCAGAGCAGCGACTAGAGCGACACCAGGACATCATAAAGAGGAGCGCCCGACGACAGCTGCCAGTCAGCGACAGGGCTCGAGAGCGAAAACTAAAAGAACTTGCATCCGCAGATAACAACAAAGGAGAGAGCCGAAGCTGAAGGGGCGGATCCACCAACAGCGAAGTCACCGGAGGAACGCTGCCACATCGGACCGTTCAGGACAACCGCCACCAGAGCAGCGACTAGAGCGACACCAGGACATCATAAAGAGGAGCGCCCGACGACAGCTGCCAGTCAGCGACAGGGCTCGAGAGCGAAAACTAAAAGAACTTGCATCCGCAGATAACAACAAAGGAGAGAGCCGAAGCTGAAGGGGCGGATCCACCAACAGCGAAGTCACCGGAGGAACGCTGCCACATCGGACCGTTCAGGACAACCGCCACCAGAGCAGCGACTAGAGCGACACCAGGACATCATAAAGAGGAGCGCCCGACGACAGCTGCCAGTCAGCGACAGGGCTCGAGAGCGAAAACTAAAAGAACTTGCATCCGCAGATAACAACAAAGGAGAGAGCCGAAGCTGAAGGGGCGGATCCACCAACAGCGAAGTCACCGGAGGAACGCTGCCACATCGGACCGTTCAGGACAACCGCCACCAGAGCAGCGACTAGAGCGACACCAGGACATCATAAAGAGGAGCGCCCGACGACAGCTGCCAGTCAGCGACAGGGCTCGAGAGCGAAAACTAAAAGAACTTGCATCCGCAGATAACAACAAAGGAGAGAGCCGAAGCTGAAGGGGCGGATCCACCAACAGCGAAGTCACCGGAGGAACGCTGCCACATCGGACCGTTCAGGACAACCGCCACCAGAGCAGCGACTAGAGCGACACCAGGACATCATAAAGAGGAGCGCCCGACGACAGCTGCCAGTCAGCGACAGGGCTCGAGAGCGAAAACTAAAAGAACTTGCATCCGCAGATAACAACAAAGGAGAGAGCCGAAGCTGAAGGGGCGGATCCACCAACAGCGAAGTCACCGGAGGAACGCTGCCACATCGGACCGTTCAGGACAACCGCCACCAGAGCAGCGACTAGAGCGACACCAGGACATCATAAAGAGGAGCGCCCGACGACAGCTGCCAGTCAGCGACAGGGCTCGAGAGCGAAAACTAAAAGAACTTGCATCCGCAGATAACAACAAAGGAGAGAGCCGAAGCTGAAGGGGCGGATCCACCAACAGCGAAGTCACCGGAGGAACGCTGCCACATCGGACCGTTCAGGACAACCGCCACCAGAGCAGCGACTAGAGCGACACCAGGACATCATAAAGAGGAGCGCCCGACGACAGCTGCCAGTCAGCGACAGGGCTCGAGAGCGAAAACTAAAAGAACTTGCATCCGCAGATAACAACAAAGGAGAGAGCCGAAGCTGAAGGGGCGGATCCACCAACAGCGAAGTCACCGGAGGAACGCTGCCACATCGGACCGTTCAGGACAACCGCCACCAGAGCAGCGACTAGAGCGACACCAGGACATCATAAAGAGGAGCGCCCGACGACAGCTGCCAGTCAGCGACAGGGCTCGAGAGCGAAAACTAAAAGAACTTGCATCCGCAGATAACAACAAAGGAGAGAGCCGAAGCTGAAGGGGCGGATCCACCAACAGCGAAGTCACCGGAGGAACGCTGCCACATCGGACCGTTCAGGACAACCGCCACCAGAGCAGCGACTAGAGCGACACCAGGACATCATAAAGAGGAGCGCCCGACGACAGCTGCCAGTCAGCGACAGGGCTCGAGAGCGAAAACTAAAAGAACTTGCATCCGCAGATAACAACAAAGGAGAGAGCCGAAGCTGAAGGGGCGGATCCACCAACAGCGAAGTCACCGGAGGAACGCTGCCACATCGGACCGTTCAGGACAACCGCCACCAGAGCAGCGACTAGAGCGACACCAGGACATCATAAAGAGGAGCGCCCGACGACAGCTGCCAGTCAGCGACAGGGCTCGAGAGCGAAAACTAAAAGAACTTGCATCCGCAGATAACAACAAAGGAGAGAGCCGAAGCTGAAGGGGCGGATCCACCAACAGCGAAGTCACCGGAGGAACGCTGCCACATCGGACCGTTCAGGACAACCGCCACCAGAGCAGCGACTAGAGCGACACCAGGACATCATAAAGAGGAGCGCCCGACGACAGCTGCCAGTCAGCGACAGGGCTCGAGAGCGAAAACTAAAAGAACTTGCATCCGCAGATAACAACAAAGGAGAGAGCCGAAGCTGAAGGGGCGGATCCACCAACAGCGAAGTCACCGGAGGAACGCTGCCACATCGGACCGTTCAGGACAACCGCCACCAGAGCAGCGACTAGAGCGACACCAGGACATCATAAAGAGGAGCGCCCGACGACAGCTGCCAGTCAGCGACAGGGCTCGAGAGCGAAAACTAAAAGAACTTGCATCCGCAGATAACAACAAAGGAGAGAGCCGAAGCTGAAGGGGCGGATCCACCAACAGCGAAGTCACCGGAGGAACGCTGCCACATCGGACCGTTCAGGACAACCGCCACCAGAGCAGCGACTAGAGCGACACCAGGACATCATAAAGAGGAGCGCCCGACGACAGCTGCCAGTCAGCGACAGGGCTCGAGAGCGAAAACTAAAAGAACTTGCATCCGCAGATAACAACAAAGGAGAGAGCCGAAGCTGAAGGGGCGGATCCACCAACAGCGAAGTCACCGGAGGAACGCTGCCACATCGGACCGTTCAGGACAACCGCCACCAGAGCAGCGACTAGAGCGACACCAGGACATCATAAAGAGGAGCGCCCGACGACAGCTGCCAGTCAGCGACAGGGCTCGAGAGCGAAAACTAAAAGAACTTGCATCCGCAGATAACAACAAAGGAGAGAGCCGAAGCTGAAGGGGCGGATCCACCAACAGCGAAGTCACCGGAGGAACGCTGCCACATCGGACCGTTCAGGACAACCGCCACCAGAGCAGCGACTAGAGCGACACCAGGACATCATAAAGAGGAGCGCCCGACGACAGCTGCCAGTCAGCGACAGGGCTCGAGAGCGAAAACTAAAAGAACTTGCATCCGCAGATAACAACAAAGGAGAGAGCCGAAGCTGAAGGGGCGGATCCACCAACAGCGAAGTCACCGGAGGAACGCTGCCACATCGGACCGTTCAGGACAACCGCCACCAGAGCAGCGACTAGAGCGACACCAGGACATCATAAAGAGGAGCGCCCGACGACAGCTGCCAGTCAGCGACAGGGCTCGAGAGCGAAAACTAAAAGAACTTGCATCCGCAGATAACAACAAAGGAGAGAGCCGAAGCTGAAGGGGCGGATCCACCAACAGCGAAGTCACCGGAGGAACGCTGCCACATCGGACCGTTCAGGACAACCGCCACCAGAGCAGCGACTAGAGCGACACCAGGACATCATAAAGAGGAGCGCCCGACGACAGCTGCCAGTCAGCGACAGGGCTCGAGAGCGAAAACTAAAAGAACTTGCATCCGCAGATAACAACAAAGGAGAGAGCCGAAGCTGAAGGGGCGGATCCACCAACAGCGAAGTCACCGGAGGAACGCTGCCACATCGGACCGTTCAGGACAACCGCCACCAGAGCAGCGACTAGAGCGACACCAGGACATCATAAAGAGGAGCGCCCGACGACAGCTGCCAGTCAGCGACAGGGCTCGAGAGCGAAAACTAAAAGAACTTGCATCCGCAGATAACAACAAAGGAGAGAGCCGAAGCTGAAGGGGCGGATCCACCAACAGCGAAGTCACCGGAGGAACGCTGCCACATCGGACCGTTCAGGACAACCGCCACCAGAGCAGCGACTAGAGCGACACCAGGACATCATAAAGAGGAGCGCCCGACGACAGCTGCCAGTCAGCGACAGGGCTCGAGAGCGAAAACTAAAAGAACTTGCATCCGCAGATAACAACAAAGGAGAGAGCCGAAGCTGAAGGGGCGGATCCACCAACAGCGAAGTCACCGGAGGAACGCTGCCACATCGGACCGTTCAGGACAACCGCCACCAGAGCAGCGACTAGAGCGACACCAGGACATCATAAAGAGGAGCGCCCGACGACAGCTGCCAGTCAGCGACAGGGCTCGAGAGCGAAAACTAAAAGAACTTGCATCCGCAGATAACAACAAAGGAGAGAGCCGAAGCTGAAGGGGCGGATCCACCAACAGCGAAGTCACCGGAGGAACGCTGCCACATCGGACCGTTCAGGACAACCGCCACCAGAGCAGCGACTAGAGCGACACCAGGACATCATAAAGAGGAGCGCCCGACGACAGCTGCCAGTCAGCGACAGGGCTCGAGAGCGAAAACTAAAAGAACTTGCATCCGCAGATAACAACAAAGGAGAGAGCCGAAGCTGAAGGGGCGGATCCACCAACAGCGAAGTCACCGGAGGAACGCTGCCACATCGGACCGTTCAGGACAACCGCCACCAGAGCAGCGACTAGAGCGACACCAGGACATCATAAAGAGGAGCGCCCGACGACAGCTGCCAGTCAGCGACAGGGCTCGAGAGCGAAAACTAAAAGAACTTGCATCCGCAGATAACAACAAAGGAGAGAGCCGAAGCTGAAGGGGCGGATCCACCAACAGCGAAGTCACCGGAGGAACGCTGCCACATCGGACCGTTCAGGACAACCGCCACCAGAGCAGCGACTAGAGCGACACCAGGACATCATAAAGAGGAGCGCCCGACGACAGCTGCCAGTCAGCGACAGGGCTCGAGAGCGAAAACTAAAAGAACTTGCATCCGCAGATAACAACAAAGGAGAGAGCCGAAGCTGAAGGGGCGGATCCACCAACAGCGAAGTCACCGGAGGAACGCTGCCACATCGGACCGTTCAGGACAACCGCCACCAGAGCAGCGACTAGAGCGACACCAGGACATCATAAAGAGGAGCGCCCGACGACAGCTGCCAGTCAGCGACAGGGCTCGAGAGCGAAAACTAAAAGAACTTGCATCCGCAGATAACAACAAAGGAGAGAGCCGAAGCTGAAGGGGCGGATCCACCAACAGCGAAGTCACCGGAGGAACGCTGCCACATCGGACCGTTCAGGACAACCGCCACCAGAGCAGCGACTAGAGCGACACCAGGACATCATAAAGAGGAGCGCCCGACGACAGCTGCCAGTCAGCGACAGGGCTCGAGAGCGAAAACTAAAAGAACTTGCATCCGCAGATAACAACAAAGGAGAGAGCCGAAGCTGAAGGGGCGGATCCACCAACAGCGAAGTCACCGGAGGAACGCTGCCACATCGGACCGTTCAGGACAACCGCCACCAGAGCAGCGACTAGAGCGACACCAGGACATCATAAAGAGGAGCGCCCGACGACAGCTGCCAGTCAGCGACAGGGCTCGAGAGCGAAAACTAAAAGAACTTGCATCCGCAGATAACAACAAAGGAGAGAGCCGAAGCTGAAGGGGCGGATCCACCAACAGCGAAGTCACCGGAGGAACGCTGCCACATCGGACCGTTCAGGACAACCGCCACCAGAGCAGCGACTAGAGCGACACCAGGACATCATAAAGAGGAGCGCCCGACGACAGCTGCCAGTCAGCGACAGGGCTCGAGAGCGAAAACTAAAAGAACTTGCATCCGCAGATAACAACAAAGGAGAGAGCCGAAGCTGAAGGGGCGGATCCACCAACAGCGAAGTCACCGGAGGAACGCTGCCACATCGGACCGTTCAGGACAACCGCCACCAGAGCAGCGACTAGAGCGACACCAGGACATCATAAAGAGGAGCGCCCGACGACAGCTGCCAGTCAGCGACAGGGCTCGAGAGCGAAAACTAAAAGAACTTGCATCCGCAGATAACAACAAAGGAGAGAGCCGAAGCTGAAGGGGCGGATCCACCAACAGCGAAGTCACCGGAGGAACGCTGCCACATCGGACCGTTCAGGACAACCGCCACCAGAGCAGCGACTAGAGCGACACCAGGACATCATAAAGAGGAGCGCCCGACGACAGCTGCCAGTCAGCGACAGGGCTCGAGAGCGAAAACTAAAAGAACTTGCATCCGCAGATAACAACAAAGGAGAGAGCCGAAGCTGAAGGGGCGGATCCACCAACAGCGAAGTCACCGGAGGAACGCTGCCACATCGGACCGTTCAGGACAACCGCCACCAGAGCAGCGACTAGAGCGACACCAGGACATCATAAAGAGGAGCGCCCGACGACAGCTGCCAGTCAGCGACAGGGCTCGAGAGCGAAAACTAAAAGAACTTGCATCCGCAGATAACAACAAAGGAGAGAGCCGAAGCTGAAGGGGCGGATCCACCAACAGCGAAGTCACCGGAGGAACGCTGCCACATCGGACCGTTCAGGACAACCGCCACCAGAGCAGCGACTAGAGCGACACCAGGACATCATAAAGAGGAGCG
>JAZHYW010001332.1:0-15622 GCA_037355805.1 Ixodes ricinus
AAACCCCTCTGAAGGCACCATGTTGTACACCCTGTTGCAGGTCGAAAGCGGGACAGGCTCTCCCACTGAAGGTCTCCACCCTTTCCAGTTTAGCGAGCCAATGCTGGAGAGGAGGCAAGAGAGGAGGCTGTCCGGTCCTTCTTGACCTGCAACATGGGTATAGGTGTTTTTTCCAAGAATTCTGGTCCCACTAAAAAAGTGATCAGTCCGGTGTTAACCACACAGCACAGTCGCAGCAATAGCTGCGACACATCTCGGCGAAGTTGCTGGGCAACAACGCCGCATCCACGCACCGTGGGCACATAAACAAAAGCATTTGGAACAAAATAGACATCTGACCATTCTGTTCCGAACGCTTTTTTTTTTTCTTTTTGTTCCAGAGCTCATTTCCCCAACACAAAATCTTGGCATTTCAGTTTTCTTTTTTTTTCCACTGAGTTTGTGTTGTGGGCATTGGGTGCTACAAAAACCCCAAGTATAAAGTGGGTTGCTAATGCTGTGGTAGCGCAGTGGTAACGCCTCCGCTTCGCATGCAGTGGACCCAGGTTAGATTCCGTGGGCGGCGGGCAATCTTTTCACCATTTGGCAACTTCGACGATGGACGCCCTACAACATCAACCACTGAAGTCATTTCCAGCGGTGGGAAGAGCCCATAACAGCTATTGCCGCAAAAACCCCGCATAGAGCACGAGTCAGCACCCTGTTATATGTGCGAGGGGGCATCGAAAGGAATGAGCGCCCACCTTGGGCCAGTTGGGGCTGAGGCGGATGGCCTGCCGGGCGTCCTCGTAGGCCAGGTAGAACTGGTCCATCTTGAGGAAGGCCAGGGACCTGCTGCCGGAGAGCAGCGAGCTGTCCCGGTCCGTGGCCAGGGGCGTGCGTGTAGTGCAGGATCGCCTGCATGCTTGCCCTCCTTCAGGCACTGGTTGCCCTTCTCCCGCAGCTCCTCCGACTGCGGATACAGGGAGGGTCGCCTGTTAGGGGCTTCGCTTGTGCGCAGCAACAACTTCTAATAGGTTGAATAGAATTGCTAGCGTTCTTTTCTCCGTAGAGAATTTAGGTATAGTAGTTGCATATAATTCATTTATGGTCTCATGTTTATAGTGACCTTCTCTACTTTTTTTCATATTCATCTTGCTAGTCTGCCGTAGTCAATGTTTTTAATTGACTTTGTGGGGATTGGATACATAAAAGTTCATGTCATATGAAAATCACATTGTGATAACCCCCAGTTTTAAAAAACTTTTCAGATTGTTCAATGATAGTATAGTAAATATCTTGCAGCGATTTTGGATGAGTAGTTTTTTTCTGCGAGAAGGTTACGTAATATTATTTCCATGGGCTGCCTGTCCTCACACACACTCACTAAAGCACTTTCTAGGAGACAGAATGCAATCTGTATGATTTAGAAGAAAGCAACGCCTGCAATCAATTTGTTTTTATTTAACTTATTATAGTCACTGGCAGTTTCACAGGACAGTGCAATGACATTGGAATGTTTCTCATTTTACTCCTTGAGTGCTGTTTGTCACATCGATTTGGTGAACTGTCTAACTTGGATGAGCCAGTCCCCCTACCACCTCCGTTTGTCCAATTACACCAATAGCAACTCCCATCATTTCTGCAGTGCTGTTCCTCAAAATGGTTCGTATACTTCGTCAGCAGAGAATACGATCCCGATGGCAGAGATTTGAGTCTGGAAAGAGGGCACATTTGTTTTCGTGGAAACCCGGCGCCGATGCAGGATTGTTCTTAAAACACAACCCGGATCTTATTACGCCGTTCCCATCCACGGCAGGGACAGCAGCTTGCAGCCACTAAAGCCGGGACGAGCAGCAAGCGAGGAGATCCTCCTTTCCACAGGGAGCAAGTTCAGGAAACCCACCCTTTTGGGAAAAAGGAAAGAGAGGGAGCACGGAGAGACGGACGCCAGATAATGGCTTTCTCGCCTAGCAGAAGACAATTCTGTAGGTCGGCTCTTTAAGAAAATGCTATCACACCGACCAAGCTGCTTTTCTTCCCTTGTAACTCGGCGAACCACCTTCGCATAAAACATGCCACTGAACGGTTGAACAGACGATGCACAACCGCGGTGTTAGACTTTTCACGGTGCATTAAAGTTACATACGAAATAAGTATTAATTCGGGAAAGAGACACCTAGGTTAAGAAAATACACTACGGTATTCGAAACATTTGCAACAACAAGTGCTCTGGAGTTTCTACTGTCCAAGGCTTAGCAGACACCGGATTCTGTGCGGATTCATTTTTCGTCGAACCGACGGCCCCGAGTAGGCGCAGTTGCAGCTGCTTGTTGTCGAGTGCAACTTTTTTTTTCTTTTTTTTTGAATTGAGATATTTTAGTTGTCGGTCCTATAAACCTGTGTCCATTCAATGCTGATCAAACCGGGGAATGAACTGCATTTATTCTTTTTATTCTTTCGTTGGGGTGAATCATGCACACCTGTCTACAAAGATTTTTTTTTTTTTTTTTGCACAGAAGATGGTACAGCAATAGTAAAGTCCGGTTAATCTTTTCTTTTTTTTTATAGAGTATGACATTGCACGCTAGGCTGCACATTTAAATCCACATGCGTTTTCAGCTTGAAACTGCCACCATGACACAATTTTGACATGTGTTAGCACTTTAGCAAGATGTTTGTTACAGCCAGTGTTGGAGGTAATCGCTGCTACTAGTAACGACGTTACTGGTAACGCGTTACATTTTTCGCTAACGCAGTAACGTACTCGTTAGTATTCTGAATGACTAACGAGTAAAGTATTTTCGTTACTTTTTACGGTATCGGCTATCAAATTACGTTACTCGTTACTCGTTACTTTTGACCAAAACTGGTGAAATACATTAGGTATTTGGGAAAAGGTCACGACGCCTGATCTAACGTTTAGAATAGCAATCTTGTGCATAAAACTGGAGACGTTAGGGGAACTAAATTTAGGTCACTAAGCTCAATGGAGGATCTAGCTTCTCTGCTCGAGAGGCAACTACTTGCGCTCGAGCACGCAATGCCCAGGCAATGCCGTATCTTGCTGCTCAGACTTCTGAACCTTCGATTTCCTAAAACGGTGGGTTTTCCACTTATCAGTCCATCTATTCACCCATCCATCTCAAAATCCTGCACAAGCTTATCGCTGCACGGAACCAGCATCCGTCACAGTAAACTTAAAAAAAAAAGCTCACTTCTCGAAAGCGAAAAAAACCTTCGGCTTTTTTTTTTCATAGTGTCACCATCCACAAGGCTTGAACGAACGCACATGAACGCTCCCTAGAACGAACGACTGCGTTACAGCCCCTCCTCTCCCCTCCTCCTCTTCCACCTCTGCTTTGTGCAGCAGAGGTGGACAGCGGCGGGGAGGGGGGGGAGGGGAGACACATCCGTTTACAACAGTGCGATTTGCTCGTTTCTCTAGTTACAAAAAAAAAAAAAACTTTTGTGGAATTTTTTATTCTCGCTCTCTCCCTCGCTGCCTGAAAGTTCCTGACCCACTTTTGTACACAGAAGAATCTTTCGCTTGATTAGTCTTTAATTCCCTAAGGTCATAATAAGACAAATAAACAAGTTTTAAACCTTGAAAGCAAAACTTACAAACACAAAACCTTTTTTTTTTCGCAGAAAAATTAAGAGCTACTGCTGGTAAGAGGCAGCAAGTGATTATAACCAGTGTGCTGGTAACCGGTGTCCTGTTCCACATAGTGAAGTAAATCAGTCTCTGGTAATAGTATGAACCGGACTGTTACTAAAACCGGCGTAAAGATGAGGGGTGTTGGTTGGCTGGTTGTGTTCCAGCAGTCCCCGTTCGCATGCTGTAGTTTATAAATGTCGATTGACTATCATCTCCGACTCATTCTGCGTGTGAGATGGACATGAATAACGAAACTCCGTCGCCATGGCCAGGACTGAATGAAATGTATCAACTAAAGGAGACGGAATCAGGTAATTTACAGTTTCAATGCCTACTCTGCATGCCGAAAATTAAGCTGCTTCTCGCATCAAAACACTATGAAACCACTCTGTAAATGTCTATCTTTATCGAAGCTTGTAAAGGAGGTTTATCATACATCTCTGCCAAACATATGTACTCGAACACAAAAGTAACGTAAAAGTAACGTGAAAGTAACGTTCGTTATTTTTGAAAAGTAACGGTAACGGTATATCGTTACGTTTGTAAAAAAGTAACGTAGCTCAATAACGCGTTAATTTTTACCAAACTAACGAGTAACGCTATTTCGTTACTTTTTTCGGTAACGGGCACAACACTGGTTACAGCTCACTCCAGTAAGCAGACAACGTGCCCTATGGCTGTGCACTCAACCACTAGACTGAGCGTGCCCTGCCCCTCCCCCCACCCCCTTGGACTGCCTCAGCCCGGAATGGTCCGCAGCAGTACCAGTACTACAAGAACAGCATCTCACATTATTTACTGGTCGCCTATTGGAAAGGGGGTCCAGCTGCCCTGCCCCCCGCGGCTAAGTTGAGTACTCAACCCATGGGGACAATAATGTGAATTATTTGTTCGCGTTTCTGATGTCGTGCTCAGTTGACGCAGCCTTGACGCTGCATCAGCGCTCGACTGGGGCTCGTGTTCGCCGCACTCACATCCCAGGTGTGCTCCCGGTCGATCAAGGTAGATGACGTAAAGAATCCAGTCCACATGCCTTGTGACAAGAAAACACCGAGCTTTGTGAAAAAGAAGCTGGACAAGGTGCCCCCTATTGCTCAATCTCTTCGCCAAAAGTCACCGACAGGACGGGCAGTGCAGGGCGTACTTCTTTGAAAAGCACAGCCGCCAACACATACTCATTGCCCTCTTCCGTGCTCTGGCTTGGTGCGAACGCGTGAAGTCCACAAGACGTCCAAGCGTTATCGGAGGTAGAAAGAATGCAGCGGAGGCGGGAGAACTGAAACTCCTCACTGCTGTTCACACTCTGTCAGCAACTGCAGCATATCATTCGCTGGATACGAGAAACAGTCAGGACGCGACGATGGAGACAAATGAATAGGTACAGCGAAAGCAAAGCAGTGCAAAACAAGATAACCTGCACGTAAGAGCAAATTGATGTCTTTCAAGCGACAACGAAGGAGATGTAGGCTAGGTGGCGCAAGCTAGCACCATTCTAAAGGGTACAGCCGTTAACATTCATCCATTCACAACGTTGTGTTTGAGAAAAAAAATACATATATTACTGATTTGAACATGTTTTCGTGTAAGCAAATCCTATAATTCAAGACAAATAAAACAGCAATTTTCATGTTCTTTTTTTTTTTTTTTGGCAGTGATTATTTTGACGTTTATTGTCCAAATATTCTTAATCTTTTCTTCTTTTTTTTTTTTCGTTTTGCTGTTTTCGAACGTTGGTTTCCACGCAAATCTGTCTAGAACTAGCGTTCTAGCCAAGCCGACAAAACTACCAAAATGGGAAACTATAAAATAAAAATAAACGGGTTCAATATACCACTACAATTTTGCAGAAGATAGAGAAATGAAGCTCACATTATCTGTTGTCTTCAGACAAGGAATATGAATACTTGCCTCAGCAATCTGACAGGGCTCATAAGCAGTTCCGTGTTTTCAATAAATCCGTAGTGGAAACAGTGCATCGCGGCGGTTCTCGTTCATTCGTGTACCCATCTTAATTAGTAATTCCGCTTCGAAAGAACTGTTTTAGGACGTGGCCAATTCAACGCCAAAATGACTGTCCCGACATCGAGTGGAGAAAGATAACAACAAAGGAATGCAAGTCACGCTGAAAGCCGCGAGTTCTCTTGCCGAATGCAGGCTTTGGAGAATGTGAACATTTTAAGAACTTCGAAAAGACGGCATGCGGTGAACCGATAAAACCGACAATAAGCTACGGGCTCATCGGATCACTGAATCATTTCTGAAAAATAAAGAAACCTAGCTCACATTATTGGCTGCCTTCATCGTTGCCGATCTCACTTTCGTTCGAGAGCTGATGCGGATTTGAACCGTGATCCGCAGGTGTCTCCGATTGGATTTGGTTATTTCATATGGATTCGGCTCCTTTTTCTTACGCTCTCAGACTTTCAGGAAGCCACAACGAGCCAAGCCAGAGAGGCCTGCGCCTGCGCGTTACGTGAGCGGCTAGGGCGTGCGGTATTTTTGATTCGCGATGGTCGATGCTTTTTTTATTTATGCGCTAAAAGCTGTAGGCGGAGCCGCGGAGCTTCCGGCGCATAACTACTTGTGTGATACGCCTACGCGAGCTGTGCAGCGATTGCAGTCAGATAATCAGATAAGCCGCTTGGAGCAGTCGAGCAGACGCCACCGCCCGCACCGCTCCGCCGCTTTCGACAGCAAGCAGCAGCAAACTTTGCAAGGGAAGACCGAGGGGCGAAGCCATGTTGAGAGTCATTGCCCGCCGAGTCTCCGCTCGGAGTTTCCCCGTTGGCGCCTTCTCGCGCTGTCAGTCTACTGCGGTCGCGGTCAACCCCATACGAAATCCTGACATCAGGTACAGCCAGGTGAGTAGTCCGGTAGTACGCCCAGGTGGGTTGCTTCCGACGCTGTCTCGCCGCTAGCCCCCCGTTTCCGCGCCGTCCGATGCCGGCACTGGGCACTGCGTCGCGAGCACGCATGGTTCGTTCTTATTCTCCATTCTGCTTACATATTTATTAAAAACAAGAAAGGAAAAAAAAACAGTTTGCGTGAGGGTTGGTTGTAACCAACCTTTCTGAGTAGCCACGCCGTCGTGAGTGAATGATTGAAAAGACTTATTGACGCTGGAGAATGAAGGAGTCAACTTATTGGCAAGTTTAGAGATAGTTGGTTAGGCGGGACATTGGCGATTTACAAAACTCCGGTACAGCTGTGGTTTTGCAGCATGCCGCCGTGCACACATCAAACGTAAAAAAAAAAAAAAAATAATAATTCGAAAAAAAAAATTAAGCTTATTAAATATATAGTAGACCGAGGAAAAAAGCTGCTTCATAAATTTCCCCTTCCCCCCCCCCTTTTTTTTTTTGACATTGGCTGCAGTGGCAGCAATCTCACACACAAAAAGAACACGCAAGGTGCAAGGGAAGCCAATTCAATAATATTTGATACAAGAAAAGCTAATTAAATAATTTTACGAACATTATTTTTTTATTTCTGATTTATAAGACACACATAAATGATATTTATATAAGCTGTAAACGTGTATCAAATTCAAACTTGGCACTGCAAAAAAAAAAAATCTTTAAAGCCTTTCAGATTAGCACTTGAAAGCAGACCCAGCTTTATCTAGCAGATCCAAGTGTGTGCGGTACTAGCTGTGAGTTGCAGCTAGCGTCAACCAGACAGTTTGTTTCCATTTACCTCCCTGTCCTTAAAGATATTTGTTTTTGCTTTTTTTGTAACATGCATTTGTGAAATTTAATTTAGTATGAAAAATATGCACTCATGTGTTCATTAGCTTCTTTATGCAATATTTGTACGCTCGAATAGCGTTTAGAAATGTCCTGTAGTTTCACGTATACTGTAAAACCCTTTATTTTCCCGGCCCTATTTCTCGCATATCGGTCACAGGGGACATAATCATGGCCACTAAATTTTGTGAATTCCAGACGCCTGCATTGAAACTCTTATAAACCGAATTTTCTGTGCCTTTGAATTTTGCAAATTTTTTAATTTACGAAATTAAGGGCTTGGGAACATTAAGGGTTTTACCTATAACATTGAATTACCGTAAAATGCCGGGCAAGCGCCCACTTAAAATTTGGAGATAATTGCGAAGAAATAGTGGATGGGCGCTTGTCCGGTCATCAATTTTACATATCAATGTACTGTGCACATTTTCTCGGATCTTACAAAATTTTGAGGATGGGTGCTTAATGTATGTGGAATGGGTGGATGCGCGGTATTCTACAGTATACATGGCGATGCATAGAAACTCAACATAGCACAAAAACTGCGGGTCGCGAGTGGCAGGCAGTATACTCGGTCTCACTAAAACCGTGCAGTACAGCCAAAGCTACAGGGGAAGGGAGCGTATGCCGACCTGTTCCAAGAGAAGGGAAAAGAGGAATGTGAGGGAAGGGCTGGGATTCCTCCTTTCCCTCCTCTTGAACAGGTCGGGATACACTGTCTCCCCTGTAGCTTTGGCTGTACTGCACGGGTTCAGTGAGACAGAGTATAGAATAAACGCCTAGAAGCGTGGCTACTCCGAGACGAACGCGTCCGTCTTCGTGGGGGCCGGGGCGGGACGAACTGAGGCTCTGGTAGCTCTGGTCCACCCGGGGCTGGTGCAGGGCTGGGCGTGTAACTCTTGGTCGGAAGAAAGGGAACGTGGGGGCAAAACCGGGAGCGCGGATCCATTTGTTGCCTTTTCCTTTTGTTGAACTATGCATATACATGTGCCCTCTCGAATGGCTTTCTTTTTCTTTTTGCTGTGCAAGATTATCTCACTGTATACATATTGTAAATAAAATTGTTTTGCTTTAGAAAAAAAAAGTGCAGTGTTGATTGGTTATTGCGCTTGGCTGTTGCACGGAGGCTTCAGGTTCGGTTGCAAGGCGTGCAGTGTTCTTTTATTTATTCTTTCAACTTGTCATTCTCAAAAGTTCGAGAACATTGTTGTCTGATCGAGTTATGAATGTTCTACGCACTGAAAGTTCTACACTGATTGTTCCAGAAGCCCACGCGTGTACATAAGGAGTTCCGTGTAGTGAGCTGGAGCCAGTCTCGCTCTTGCGCTCGATCGTGCTACTGCACCGACCTACGACGCCTGTGACACTACCTCTCTGTATTTTTGTTTTCAGCACAATTTTGCCAAATTAAACATTTAGTTTCTGTTCATTCATCGCTTCATCATCTGTCATTCGTGACAATATTACTGATGCATATTTGAGCTTGAGGCAAATGAGTGTTCGGTGTAAAATCGGCTGATTTGACAGATTCGTTTCTGTGAATCTGCCAAATAATGCATGCAGCCCTATGCCTCACTTGTTTTTGGTCAAGCCCAAAGGGGGCTGGTCTTTTGTAGATTCTGTGGACTAACCTGTTATCACAGGCGACGGCTGCTGAGCCAAAGATTATCATCGTTTCAAGTCTTCACTGTCTGTCTATCTGTGCGGGCTATGTTTTGTTATTTTTGCATAAATAGAAAATCTAACCAGAAACCAGGGTGGGCTACCTTTCGGGGGTGGGGCAACTTTTGGGATGTTGCAACAGTTTTTGACCAAGAGTGATTGCAATCGACGACTCCTTGTGTCTGTAATGTGTATGAGGCCGTGGTCGGGACTTTGTTTGCTTGCAGATCTTCATCAACAATGAGTGGCACAACTCTGTCTCCGGAAAGACCTTTCCGACCATCAACCCCACAACTGGGGATGTGATCGCCCAGGTCCAGGAGGGAGACAAGGTGACTCACCCTTGGTCCAATTTTCTCTTGCTTTCCCCACTTGCAGTGTACAGCATGTAAACTAACTTTGGATGGCCCTCAACAATCCGTTTCTCAATGTGTCACTAGCAATTTACCAGCAGAGGTGCAAGCAGGTGATGGAAACTTACAGTGAAAATTCAAAGAATAAACTTACCTGGTAAGCATTGTCAAAGGTAGGAAGCTTGCACTGGTCGTAGTCTTGCTGATTGTAGGCTAATTTTTAGACCTCTTTTTGTATAAGGTCGGATCAGAGATGAGATGGGATCAATCAGCTCGTAAAGCCTCCTTGAAAGGGAGACCCTAGTCTTGAACATTCCCATGCCATTTCTCATCCAATTTGGATTAAATTCTCTCAAGGGTATGTACTTGGGCAGAGTTGGTTGTACATTGTAGAGAGCAAAAAAAAGCACCAAAACAGCACTGACAAGTAGAAGCATGACGTAGTTGCATCACTAGTGGGGAGGGGGGGGGGGTGTCGCGGTTGGCCACGAGAGGGGCGGGTGGGGGGATGTTGCAGCTGGCAACGAGCTGGGGAGGGGGTTACTGTCCCGGCGCTTTTATTCCCTATAGATTCTCACACCTATTGTAATTTGTTACGCTAAGCAGGGGCGGACTTGCCAATAGATGGAGTAGGCAGCTGCCTAGGATGACGAAGTTTGGGGGCAACCAATTTGTGACAGCCTCCAAACTAACCGGCTCTTTTTTTTTCTTTTTTTTTTAAATCTAGCTTTGAATTTAGCTATTTTGAAAATTCTAGCTCCAAATCTAGCTACTTTTGAAAATTTGCAACTCCAAGCTTATCTACTGCTCCCCCTCTTCCCCATGGTCACTGACCATTGGGAACGGGGCAGGGAGCACATGTTAAAGGCTGCCTAGGGTGGCAAAATGCTAAATCTGCCTCTGGCACTAAGCACAGTATTTTCAAGGAATTTAGACTTGCTTCTTTTTTTGATGTATGAGGTACCAACCCTCAGTGAAGTGTTCAGATCCCAAATCTAGATGCAAGAATATCATGGGCAAAACTGTGTTGTGAAAGTTGATTCTGAGAAAACGGAAAAAGTTGATTGAGACCTTCTTGTAAACAGCCTGGAGATGGAACTTTTTCGATGTAACTAAATAAATGTTCTTTTTCTGAGTTTAGTAATTAGAACGTATGTAATTGTTTGTGACATATGTATTTACAAAATGTATACGGTAAGTCAAATATTTTTTTTTAATTTTTGCATTTTTAAGATTAGTGTTTTTCTTAAGGAACACTAAACTAAAATAAACTTAAAAAACCTCTAGCGCACCCCAAAAAAAAAAAAAATTTGCATGCTAGGCGTTGAAATGGCATATCAGGACATTACAAAAAAATTGTTTCACTATAGAGTTGCATAGTTTTTTTATAAAAAATAGAAATACGAGGCCCAATTCAAAGTTCCCGCCGTGCACTGTGACGTAACAGTGTACCGCAAGGTGTCGGGGCGGTCAGAAGGGAGGCATCGACCTACGTCACTAAAAGTGGGTTCACCGGAAGTCACGCGAGTTTCACTCCTCGTGCTCTCCGCAACCGTGCCTAAGATTTTTTTTTTTTTATTCTGCTTTTTGTACGAGCGATTGTAGAAAACGAAGTTTCAGTTCCACTAGCTCTTTACCGCTGCACCGTTGGTTAGTTTGCGTGCTGTAAAATTTGAGGACGAAGAGTCAGTGGATCGACGTGATGGAGGTCAATGATGAAAGCGTTGCGAGTACAAGCCAGTGTACGAGTGCATGCCGTCAGTCCGATGATACAGAGCTATACTGGGCGCAAAACAAGCTATCAAGTTTTTGAAAAAAATTTTAGAACGCTCGCAGAAATTAGGATTGCTAGCATACGACACGCCCGATCGCATTGCTGAAGGTTCAGACACTGAGGTCGTTGAATCATCGGATACTCTCCAGGCTAAAGATGCCTGCCGTCTAAAGAATACGAACTGGTTTGTGTACCAAATACAAGTAAACGTCGAGAAAAAAGTATGTATTTTGTCTAGAACATGAGTAGAACTTGTTTACTAGGTGCACATGCGGCCCATGTATGTCTCTCGGAAAGGCATGCAGTGTGATCTCTTCTTCAGTTGCTGAAATACCGGGACAGTCCCTCACACAGCACCTTCTAGGCATTGTAGTTGATCACGTCAATTCACTGACTCCGCTTCTTCTACCTTCTCTGCTTTGATCGCTCGTAAAAATGTGGAGAATAACAAAAATATTTTAAAAAATATTACACGCGCTCGCGGTAAGCACGAGGAGGGATATAAACTCACGTGACTTCCGGCGATGCCTCCCTTCTGACCGCCCTGACACCTTGCGGTACACTGTTACGTCACAGTGCTTGGCGGGAACTTTGAATTGGGTCTCGTATTTCTATTTTTTATAAAAAAAAACTACGCAACTCTATAGTGAAACAATTTTTTTGTAATGTCCTGATATGCCATTTCAACGCCTAGCATGAAAAAAAAAATTTTTTTTGGCGTTTTTTAAGCTTTTTAAAGTCTTTTTTCCAGTGCTTGGAAAGGGAACACATATGTCATAAAAAACACCTTAACCAAAATATAAATTTATTTTTTTGCACAATATTCAAGTTGTCTTTGAGTATTGCAACATGACTACATTTGGTGCTTGGTTTGGGACGTGTTCAGATTTCAGGATCCTTCGTCACTCAAGCATACTTGAAAGAACTTTTCTTTTCTTTTTTCGAGGGGGGGGGGGGAATGATTTATACTAAGACACAAGTCCGCAATCTAGGCATTTAAATAAATATTTTTGCAGAGCTTGGTGTTTCAGGAATGATTCTGTGCTCGGTGCCTCTAGGAACGACTCTGGGGTCGACATGCCAAAATTTCACAATCTCAACATGTAACTCGCTACAACGTGAATATTGCACTATCTTTTTTTTTCTTTTTGGGAGAATGTTTATTTTATGACAGACATGTCTTATCCAATCACATAATGAAGTTTTTTTTTAGAGTGCATTCAGTGCAGTGTCTTTAATCCCTCTGATCATTTGGTCGTGGAATATTGCACTGCAGCCTCGTAACTGCCTTTTTCATTGCGCATACTTCTCAGTAGTGTGGCATCGTTATCTTGCCTTTTGCCTAGTTATCAGTCTGCTCAAACTCCATCTGTAAGCTTCTTGCTTGCTTGAGAGAGACTGAGATAGTCACTCCCCTAATCTCGAGAGGTTTGTGGGAGGCATGGCCAAATAAGTTGCCTCAAAGGTCATTAGTGCCACCCAATACCCGTTGGCGCTTGTTGACCATGGATGCAAAGTTGCCATTCCGTTCTTGCATCTGAAGTACTTTATAATTCTTCTATTCCTAATACCTCTTCTGACTAGACGTGGCACACGTGCACACCCCGAGGCGCAGATTCTTCTCGATAACACCCTTTAAACTCTTAAATCTATTATAGAGGTGACCATAATCCTCAGGATGGAAAACAAGACAAGTGGGAAGCGAGATGCACTTTTTTTGCAGAGTTATTTGTTGAGACAGAGTGCCTTTTTTCCCCCATTTTTAAACAATAGGGAAGAAATGTCCAAACCGTGCCGAGTTCAGTTGCTTAAAAGTCTCCCTTATACACTCTATGTGAAAAAAATGTACTGCCATGTGAAACTACACAAAAAGAGCTCACAATTATACCCCGTGAGGAGGTAACATTTTCGCGGTTCGTTTATTTTCATGCGGATTGCATCTAACGAAGTAAAAATAGTTTTGTTTTCTTGCACATCGATTAGTACCGATTTAGCATGCTTTGCAGATTCCCACAAAGTACAGGCGCATGAGTCTTTGTTGAGACAAAATGATGGGGCGCCAGAAATGAAATCCTAAAAGCAGAATGTTCGGTCCGGAACGAGACTTCTGGTCACCCACTCTTTTACAACATTGCTGTTTCCTTCGGCGCCAAAATGCTATACGGCAGCACTTTTTTCTTGTCTTTTTCTTTAAATCCTACGCACTTGACAATTGATAAAAATGGTCAGATTTGTCGGATCTCGTTAAGAAATTAGAGCTGTAATATGATAAAGCTAAAGGTCTGTTTTCAGCTGTACTACGTTCGTTCAATGGAAGCCGGAGGGGATATCTTTGTCTCTTGTCGTACGAGCTTCTTCCATTTTTAGCGATCCGCCAACTTATTTAAAAAAAAGTTTAAAAAAAAAGAAAAAAAATGTGCTTGTTTTTGTTAAAATTGGAAATTGGGCTAGATGAGAATTGTGGCTTGCTACATTCAGGTAGATTGTTTTACATTCAACACCACACTTCGAGGTAGTAGTGTTTCCGTGAAACAGCTGAGAAGTGGCTGAATCAACGATTGGAGTTTCGAACTGGGGTCAGCTAGAGTATGGTGGAGTGGCACCGCAGTTGGGAGGGCAGGCGCGTTGTCACTAAAACCTAGCTAGATGAGTCGGCTGCGTGGCGAGTCTAAGTTACCAGCTGTTTTTAGTGGCTGGCTAAGCTCTGCAGGCTTCGTTTTCAGCAGCCTGCCATCAAGCCGATATTAAAAAAAAAAAACTCTTGTCTGGTGTAATATGGCTGGCTGGTCTTTTATTTTATTTTTTAATCTCCTTGTTAACTTGCCCATGGAGCGCATAGCGTGGGGTAGTGTGAGGGCACTGTTGATTAGCGTGAGACGAGCAATCTTAATTTTATTTATTTTGTTTTCTTAATATAATTGAAAAATTAGCTTACAGTATGAAGTGCTGGTTGGAGAACTAACTGAATGTGGTAAACTCTGGTGCTCTTTAATACCTTGTTCGAGAGTAAAAGGCAAAAACGAACGTTAATGTCTTACCTATGTTAGAGGTAGCTTAGCACGCAAGTTGGAGAGAGCAGGACAGAAAAGAGTGCTACTCACAACTATAGGTTTATTGACAACGTGAGAAAGAAAAAAAGAACTGTGTAAGTGCTGGAATCGGTGACGCTATCAAACAAAGGGAAGAGGAATTAACAGACAATGAGAGGCCCCGCGCGAGCCTGGATGAACGGCCGACTTCGTCATTCACGGGGGCTGGGGTGCAACATTCCTTTTTTCTTTTCTTTTTGTCGGTAAACCTATATATGGCTTGCAAGTGCCGCCATTTGCTGGGCGCATGACAGGTATTTCTACTTGCTACCGTTGCTTGAACTGCTGCACTTTGTAGTGATGCAGCAGCTATGGCGAAGATCAAACGCTCATGGTGCATAAACTGAGCATGGCGGTGAATGGCGTCCATGCAGGCTATGTATAGTTGTCCATTTTCTGCCTGTCGCTTCTGTCTACTTTGTGCTCTAAGTACTTGGATATGTTAGACTACCAACTAGCCCAAATCGTCGACCTTACTTTCATTAATGTATTGTTTTTGCACTAGCTGAGTCATGCGATGTACTCTGCTCATTGTAAAATTCAGTCTAAAATATTGCTTTCTTTCACTTGTTTGACTAGCAGTTTTTCAGATATTCAGAATTAATTTTCTGAATGTCTTATTTTCTATCTCTTGTTTGTTTTAGTAAGCATTTTCAATGCTATTTGTAAATTACTTATTTTTGCACGTCCCAGGAATCAATAAAAAGTTTTTTTTTTTTTGTGAGGAGAAGCGCAGAAGTAAACTCACTCACACAGAAATTGCAAGCACACCAGAAAAACGGTCAGTTTTCAAGTGTGCCTATTCCTCAATAGTGGTTCACTCTGCCCTTCTTTCTACATTGCAAATGACCAACTCATGAAACATCCATTCTAAAAAGTTTTTGTTTGACTAGACAAAACATTATCTTTAAATATACTTTGAAAACAAATAAAAGGTATTACAGGGTGGGTGGGAGTTATAAATGTTCTTATATAAAAGCAATAAAAGAAAAGAACTTGAAATTAATACTACGACATTGTCATGCAAAACAAGTACCTGTGTAGTTAGCAGCAAACAACAGTCTTTGTGAAACGAGTCAATTTTATGCTATTCGATTCACTGAGCAACTAATACATTCCAAATCGTTTTAGGTCCCAATACTGTTGGACAAGTTATTCTAGTCCTCTATCGAGGAAGGTGGAGGTTGAGGATAAGGGATGAAGTGAACAGGAGAGCTAATTTAACACATGATCCATATGACCAAGCCCAAATCACAACACAGCCGGACATAAAAAAGCGAAGCTCAAACCTGAAAACTTTACCTCTCTTTAAAGGCGGAGCATCTCTTGCTCGAGTCTATGTCGCAGCATCGACGTCG
>JAZHYW010001333.1:0-100000 GCA_037355805.1 Ixodes ricinus
GCGTTTGTTGAGGCGCAGTGGAAAGGGGACTTCAGGCGGACCGGTGCCCATAAAGAGGCAGAGCAACCTGATTGTTGCCACATCCCTACGGTGTTGTAGGCTCTGCCACTTGGCGTGCTGTAGGAGTCTTGTGGTGGGGAGATCCCTCGAGGCCGTGTGGCACGACGATGGGAACACACGTCTGTAGAGCGTGAGGGCTGCTTTCCGCTGGATACCTTCAAGGGAGCTCTTCAGGGCATTGGAGGGGGATCCCATATAGCTGAACAAAACTCGAGTTGAGGGAGCACCAGAGCCGTGTATAGATCTCTAAGTGATGCCGCCGGCATGCCGCGGGTGATGTGAGTAACGAATCCCAATGTGCGCCTCGCACGGGAGGTGGTCTCGTGCACGTGTCTACTGAAATTTAGGCGCTGATCGAATGTAACTCCAAGAATTTTGCTGTTGCTGACATTAGGTAGGGGGATGTCACCAAGCGTAAGACTGCAAGTAGGTGATCTGTTATATGAGGACGTGCTGATGGTCATGCTTTGGCTTTTTTTGGCGTTTATCGGCAGCTTGTGGACCGTAGACCAGTGGAGACAGGCGTCGAGGTCGCTTTGTAGGGAGGTAAGTGCGTCAGGTGAGTTCAGGGGCTGTATGAGCGTGAGGTCATCGGCGTATAGTATGGCTTTGGATTGCATCCCATCAGTGATGTCATTTACATAGATGGAGAACAGCGTTGGCCCCAATACGCTGCCCTGTGGAACGCCGGCAAGCACAGTGCAGGGCGGCGAGAGGTGGCCATGGAAGGCCACTCGTTGGGTCCGGTCAGTGACGAAGTTCATCAGCCAGTTGGCCAGCGTGCCCTCAATGCCAACCTTCTGCATCTTTTGGGGGAGAAGCGCATGGTCAATCCGGTCGAATGCTTTGGAGAAGTCCAACTGGACTAACTCGCAGGGAGTTCGCTGATCAAGATATGTGCTGACTGTGTGGACAGCCACGGCCAGGGCGGTCTCGCAGCTGTGCCTTCGTCGGAAGCCATGCTGTGCCGGGCTGAACAGTCCATAATCCTCCATGTGGTCCAAGATTTTCTTATTGATTATTCTTTCGAGCGTGCGGCACACTATTGAGGTTGATGCGATGGGGCGATAGGAGTCCGTGGTGTCCGTGCCAAGTCCACCTCCCTTGTGAACAGGTGTTATAATGGACCTCTTCCAGGCCGAGGGAACGGTGCCGGAATCCAGGAGGCGCTGGAACATTATGGTCAGGATAGGCTTGATTACAGGGACAGAGAGCTTGAAAAATGCAGGATGCACTTGGTCTGGCCCAGGGTTCTGGGCTGTGCGGATGGAGGACACCGAGTCTTGTACATCCTGTTCTGTGATCGATAGTGACGAGAGAATGGGCTGAGGGGATGATGCAGGGCTGTCGATGATTGAGGCTGGTGCTGGTGGTGGTCTCGAGGGGACCGGAGGTAGGGACGGGGTAGGTGGTTCAGGGGGTGACCAAATTGATGAGAAGTGTTCGCTAAATAGGGTAGCTATTGTGGAGGGGTCGGATACCAATCTATGGTTGTGCTTGAAGGATGGATGACTGGGAGAGGAGGATTTTCGTTGGGAGCGTACATAGGCCCAGAATAACTTGGGCTCTTTGGCTGCTCGGGCTGCGATACTTGTGACATAATCCTGATGCGATATGTGCACGAGCCTCTTCACTTCCCTCTGCAATTTCTTGGCTTCAGTGTAGCTGGACTGGCAGTGTCGTTCCCGTGCTCTGTTGAAGAGTTGGCGCTTTCTTCGTGCAATCTTTACGATGTCGTTCGTTATCCAAGGCGGCCTTCTCTTCTTGGGAGCATGGAAATGAGGGACAGTTTCAGTCTGAATGGCGGCCATGAAGTCGAGCCAGAGCTCGTACATGTCGTCCGGAGAGGATTCAGTCAGCACCATTGACCATGGGGCAAGGTGGAGGAGCTTGCAGAGGTGGGTAAAGTCTGTCTGTGCGTAGCGGTGTACCATACGGGCAAAGCGACCCTGGCGGGGAAACGAGGTATAACTATGGACATGTATAGCTTTGTGATCACATCCAAGTAAACTGTCCTGGGCATAGCAGTCTGATACGAGAGTGGGATTTGTGGTGAAACACAGGTCGAGTTGGGACTCCTTTCCTGCTGGCGACCGGTATGTGGGGTCGTTGCACAGCTGGACAAATCCAGCATGTTCCATCATCTCGAGGAGCTGCTGGGACGCTGGGGTGGACGGGATGGGGGACGAGAGATCACTCCAATCGATGTGCACATTAAAGTCTCCGAGCAGGTAGATGCTTGTGTACGATGAGCGCTGTTCCACAAGTTTGTCGATGGAAATTTGGAGGGTTTCGAATACCAGTGTTTGTGCGTGAGGGGGAATGTAAATACAGGCTAGGAGAAATTTGCTCCGGGAGTTCCGAAATTCTACGAAGATGGCCTCTAATGTGTCCTGTTCGAGGTCGTATCGGCGGCGGCAAGCAAGGTGGGATGGGGCGAGCACCATGACCCCACCCCCGCGGGAAGTCGGGCGATCTTTCCGGAACACCTGGTACCGGGTGGTGTCGACGATCTGGCCGTCGCATGTCGCCGAGTCCAGCCATGTTTCAGCGAGGGTGAACACAGTGTCGTCTGTTGATTCAAGTAAAGTGTTCAACTCTTTTATCTTGTTTTTCACTGATCTGACATTGGAGTACCAAATTTTCAATTGCTTTGCGTTCCTTCTTGTTGACGTTGTCGGGACGGTCGGGCTGGTTCTGTCCCCGGCTGCGGTAGGTGATGCGCTCGTCGTTAGTGCAGGCTGCTTCGGCGCTTCGAACAGGCTGTCGTCGAACGATGGCAGCTGGCACGTGCCGCAGTACCATGGTTCAGTGCAGTTCGACAGACGCCGATAGGTAGGCAGAGAGAGCTGCTCGCATTTCCTGTGGACCCAGATGTTGCACCCATCGCATTGTAACGCCGCCACGCTGTCGTAGAGCGGCCTGCAGCAGCGAGGGCAAGTAGGACACGGTCCCGGGTTGGGCGGTACATCGCCAGCACAGAGCAGAATCAAGTACACATGAGGTTGAAGGACGGAGGTCGGGCGACAGTACGTCCGGCTCTTCGCCGGTGACGGGTTCGGGCCGAAGCGGGTAGGCTTAGCCCATCCGCGGGTGAATGCCGCCGCTGTGCTCCACTCCAGACGATCGAAATTCGCTTGACGATAAGCACATTGCGTCGCGAGGTGTTTGCGTGGAAAGAGCGCCGCAGGCGAAGAGCGCAGTTTTTGTTGACATATTTAAACAAACTACCTGAAAAAACAAAGCTGGGCATGCTTGGTTAGTATTAGCAACCACGAGAGAGCCACACCATACCCGAAGTTATATGTATAATAGAGTCCTGTCATTCATTTGTTTAGCGTATACCCTTACACGAGGGGCATGGGCATCCGCAAAACTTTCTTCCAGTCTTTCAAAAAAAAAAAAAAAGTTACGATTTCTTTGTTGTTGTTTTTAGGCGGGAGCAATTTTGGGAATACGGGGCGAATTACGGGCCACGATTGGCCTAACGGGCACTACAACGTGTTTTAGTAGGAATCGGAGTCCTTTTATTATTCTGCTTTCAATGGGGAATTGTAGTAGACCGTTTCCGCAGCCCGTTAAAGGGGCCCTGCAATCATAATTAAGCGTCTACCTTTTTTGCGGTTTCCACGTCTCTTAGGGTTCGGGCAAGCCAGCGGGCACGGAGAGAGTAACTAAATATCAGTGCGTCATATTTTAACCGGACGACGCGGAAACCTCCTCCACCGACGGGGGCGACCCGCGGTACCGAAAGCGCGCGTAATGTGACCTGTTAGGTCCTGGGCTTACTACTGGTCAGAGCCGCTAAAAGCTTCTTTTTAGTCGAAATACAAAATATAAGTGGCGCGAACCGTTTCAATTATTTATAAAAGTAGTTTTTGTTCAATATTTTAGATCAGAAAAGAAACAAATGCAGTTTATAAAGTACGGAAAAAAGAAATGATCCGTCGACATACCCGCCACCAAGCGGTGGAAAAGGCGGCGCATACTAGAAAAGAGTAGTGGGATCAATCGCCGACACGGAAAGGTCCCGGATGTACGCGGCGGCGCTGCGGCCGTAGGGACCGAAGGACCCGACCGGCTCTGAGCGTTCCCAAGGCCTTCGGTGAGCAGCTTTGCCTGGCGGTTTGGCCGTTTCGCGGTATGGCAGCGCGAAGTGGCTCACATTCTGAACTAATCTTTACCCCGTGTTTGCTGTCGTTTGTGGCCAATGAAGTGTCATGCCGAATTTGTGTTTTATCGCGCAGCAAATGCAATGAGAGCCGCTCTAGCTGCCCGCTACATACAGCCTATCCAGAACACGCTTTAGTGGCGCCCTCTCGCGCCGTCGACACGGAGTACGGCAGCCGTGAGCGCTCGCTCAGCTCACTACCCCTCGTCTAGTTCACGGCCACTCAAGCAACCAAGGACGTCATGAAGGAGGTTATTTTTTGCTTGTTTTTTGTAATTTTAATTTGCCTATACACCAACTCATGTTTACAAACAAACCGGAGCGCCCGGAGCGCCCCTAGCGGACGCCACCGGCGCCGCGCATGCGCGATGGGGGTGTGGGCAACAAGCGCGCCGTCGCCCATAAACCCATAAACAAACCATTGAAACGCGATGTTATCGGCGTCAGTGTGAGTCCCCCTGCCCTTTTTCGGAATCGAATTGTTGATTCTACGTCTTCCTGGCAATGTCTGACTGCATGAGCAGCGTCAGCGAAATTAACGGGGCTCGTTACACCGCGAAACTTCGAGTGAATAATGTGACATGTAGCGATTCATTCCGCGTGGACGCCGCAGAATGTACGCTAAAGCCTGATTCACCTGATGAGATTTCGCTCGCAATTTTCAGTCGCGACGTCGCTCGGGCTGCAAAAGCGTGAACCGTAGCTGAGATGGTCGACGTCGATACTGAAAATCGCAAGCAGAATCGGACCAAGTGAATCGGGCATAACAAGTCGGTGATGGCCGCTGGTAACAATAATCAACATCTCCATGTATCTACTATTTACGAAGAGCCTGCTTACCAACCTTCAAATTCAAGTCTTTTGAGGCCTGCACTTACTTCTTATCGCAAGGACCGGGCCAACTTTTGGTCTACGGGCCGGCGTCGTCAGACGACAAGCAGAAACGTTTGAAAGAGCAGACGACAGTTTGAACGATCAGGCGGCCGTTTAAACTTGAAGACTCACTGAACGTAGTCCGCAGGTGGTCCGCACAACTTGACGGTTTTCTGGCGTTCATGTTGGAACAAAACAAATAAATCTGATGACCACAAGTATCCGTGAATTCACCCCAAAGTGCTTCCCGCCCAAGCAATCGTTGTCCGACGGCGTCTGCTTTTCCCTTTTCACGGCACATATCCAGATTCTCGGACGAACCGAGCACGTGAAAACTGACCTTCAAACCTTTCTCGACACTTTTGGTACGGCCCCAGTCGCGGCGTTTTGACGATAAGGCAGGTTTTTGTCTGATTCCTTTCAAAACAACGCAGGAATACACGTCTGGCATGGGGACTTCTGCCCACAGCCCCAGACCGGAAGTGCGACCGGCGCGCCACCACCGCGCCGTGACGTCACAGAGATGAGTTCGTGTATAGCTTTTAAAATAAAGCGAAATTCGAGAAAAGAAAAGTGTCATTAGGTTACTACGTTCAGTGCGCTCAGGTTTGGTGCAAATTAAAAATTAGTAAAAAAGGCATTGCAGGGACCCGGATAGCGCTGCGTAATCCGCCACAAGACCTTGAACTATGCAGACAAGGCTGGCGGCGCGCATGCGCAGCTGCGGCGTTTTCTTTACGGATACCGTAGCGGAGAAAAATGATTTACTACAACTCCCTATTGACGAAAATAAGAGTAACGTACGTTGCATGTTGCAGCATAACCTCAAAAATTCCAGTCTTTCGTTGAAAGGTACGAGCAAACTAATTTTAAAGCTAATTAAACGATCTTTCAATGTGCACCTCGTGGATGCATGTGGAGCCTATTTGGGAGGTAATCTAGGAACGTTGGGGAACTTTGCTACGTAGTCATGACGTAGCAAGTTCCATCGGAGCACTGAGCAGCGCCGCTCTTTGGAATTTCAACATTTTCCTTTTTAGCTCTCCTCCTCAACTCACAAATCGCGCATTGTACCAAACAGTCCAAGAAGACGGAAAGGAGGGACTCCCTCTTTCTCGGACCCTCGTTTCTGTACCGGGACACAGACATTCTCTCCTATGGTCGGTAACATGTCAAGAACGAAGTGGAAGCTCCTCCCACCTCTTTCCACTTTAGTAGAGGGAACGCTGGAGAGGAGGCGACCTCCTCTCCACCGTTCGCTCTACTAAAATGGAAAGGGGTGGGAGGAGCTTCCACTTCGTTCTTGACCTGTCACCGACTATAGAAGATTAGCCCGTCACTCAAAACTCGGACAAAGTTGCTTTCCCCACCCCGTTCAGTCCTAAGCTGACAGTGTTGTGGAAGCTACAGCTCCTTGGGCCAGCCACACGCTCGTCACCCCACGGGTATTTCGAACGGCTCGGTTGTAACGCGCTGACGCTATTGACACCACCACAACGCTCACAACGCCACCAACGGCAAAGCTCATAACCATGCCAGCCTTGTTACGTCACGAATGCGGGGAATCTTTTCTTTCTGTTTTGGTTTGCGCCGGATATCCCATGACGCATCGCGCTCTCCGTTCGCTTTTCTTTGAGCGCTTGCTCGAGTGCACCGCTTGGAACGAAAAATATAGTCAGTCGTTCAAAATACAGACGTGTGATTATCATTTACGGTTATTATGCGTCATGTTTGACTCATTTCCGAACGAAATTTGAATATTTCAATTTTTGTTTCCGTACCCCTTCAATGAACACAGTGGCTTCATACTTCTATCGCGCTTGTTACACATCCGTCGAGCTTGTCGTCCACATTCGATGATCATAGTCATGCAGTCACCCTTCTTATCCATTGTACAAAAGACACGATATTCGCTGAAGACATGAAAGAAGCAGTGGCGTCACAAGGGGGCGAGGGGGGGGGGAGGGTAGTGTCGACAGAAGTATTAGCGGACATTCCTCAAGCATCTTCCAAGAACGCTTGTTTTTACAGCTTTCGTATGACCGATGTCACTGGACCGTCCGACGCGCCATCGACTTTATGGCCGCTGTCCAACAGCCGCCCTCAAGCACCTACAACGGCATGCGGAGAGTTGTCCACCAAAAGCTGAAGCGCATCGCCGCCGGTGGGGAGTGTATTGAAATGTTTGTGCTTCTGTGAAAGAGGAGATTCCAAACATTCGTTCGAATCTAACTTTTTTTTTCAATTTTATTATTGAATAAAGAGTTATAGCGGGTCCATATCACATGAGCGAATGACGTTTTAGCGAACAGCGGTCATTCGAGCGAATCGACGTTTTAGAGAGTGACTGGGGGCGCGTGTTAACCCACCCGCCCATCTGCGTTCACGCCGCTCCGCGGCGACAGTCTGCGGCGGCTCATTACAAAAATATTAATCCACCTGGCCCACCAGCAAACGCCGCTTCGCGGCGGCCGACCATTCGCTAAAGTGTCTTTCGATGAAAAGTTGGCGTTCGCTAAAACGTCGTTTCCTGTATTCGAATTTTGAAAGGCGTGCTAAATCTGTTAGTACTTATGGCCGCACCCTGTCGTTATGAATGTTCCTCAGACGTAATTACTGTGTTTCAGTGATTCGAGTAAAAATATACCGTCTGAAATACTGATCATAATGCGCAACCGCGAGACTGCAGCACTGCTCAAGGTTTGAGTTCAAATATGTTTAAAACGTGATATATCTGCCAGTGATAAATAAGGTACGGAAATAAAATATGCTTGAAACTGAAAAGCAGCGAGAGAGTGACGTGGAAAATAATCTTGATAATAAAACATATTTGTTCGAAATCAGGATTAATATTGGTTCTGAAAATATGCTTCATAAATAGGTTCTTAAACAAATATAAAATAATTTTTTTAAAGAATATATTGTCAGAAATATACAATATCAAAGCGAAAAAAAAGTAATATCTATACGTACTAGAAAAAGCGAGAATGTTGCGTTTCACACACAAATGAAACAAAACCTAACGAATCTAACGGAAAGTATGGAACATAAATTAGGCGAAGTTAAATAAGCTACATCCTTAGTAAACTATCATATGTGTATAAGAAATTTCTTGACCCAATAAACGCATATGATTAAGTAAAATCATCACACAAAAACCTTTAAGGGCCTCTGACACGCCAAAAAATTTTTTTTTCATGTTAGGCGTTGAAATGGCATATCAGGACATCACAAAAAAAATATTTCACTATAGAGTTGCGTAGTTTTTTTATAAAAAATAGAAATACGAGGCCCAATTCAAAGTTCCCGCCGTGCACTGTGACGTACAGTGTACCGCAAGGTGTCGGGGCGGTCAGAAGGGAGGCATCGACCTACGTCACTAAAAGTGGGTTCACCGGAAGTCACGTGAGTTTCACTCCTCGTGCTCTCCGCGACCGTGCCTAAGATTTTTTTTTATTGTGTTCTTTGTACGAGCGATTGTAGAAAACAAAGTTTCAGTTCCACTAGCTCTTTATCGCTGCACCGTTGGTTCGTTTGCGTGCTGTAAAATTTGAGGACGAAGAGTCAGTGGATCGACGTTGTGGTCCGCGAGCCGCGCAGGAACGTGCGACCAGACACCGCGAAGGCTGGGAAACAAAGACACATTTATTTGCGGTCCTAGTTACAAAGTCGCCGGGTAGATGGCGTGCGCGCAGCCATTGATCACTATGGCGGTGCTGCTGGCTACATCTCCCTTTTTCTAAGAAAGAGTTTTTTTACTCTTCTTCAATGTAGCGCTGTGGCTTCCGGCGCTGCCTTGTGCTTCTGACTGGAAGCGGGGCTGGCGGGGTCTCCGCATCTGCTGGGAGAGTGTGTGCTCTGAGATGTTCTCGGGTGCGACGTAGCCGCTGGCCCTGCTCATTTTCGACGATGTAGGACCTAGGTGCTGGGTCGTCTGTCACCACGATTGCGGGAGACCACTCCGAGGTTCGGCTGTCAAATACCGAAACCGCAGACCCAGGATGCAGGCGGCCTAAGTCTCTAGTACCACGGTTGTAGTTCGCTTGTTGTCGTTGGCGAATGTCCGTGAGTCTTGCCGTCACCTGCTGGGGTGGTATCGTCTCTGGGTCTAGGAGCTTGCGATGAGTAGGCAGCTGCGTTCTGGTTCTTCTTCCCATCAGGCGTTGGACAGGAGACTGAAGGAGCTTGTCTCTTGGCATGTTTCTCCATTCCAACAGCGCATTGAAGAACTCAGCCGTGTTGTAGGGCGTCTTGGTCAGCAACCTTTTCGCCTCTTGTACGGCACGCTCTGCCATCCCATTTGAACGGGGGTAGTGGGGACTCGATGTCGCATGTACGATGTCACACCGCTTCATGAACTCTGAGAACTTGTAGCTGTTGAACGGTGGTCCGTTGTCACTCACCAGTTTGTGGGGAAGACCATGGGTGCTGAAGACCTCTTGGCAGAACTTTATGACGGCGTCTGCCGTTGTGTGTTTCAGACGTCTGAGTTCGAAGTAGAATGAGTAGAAGTCCACCATGACCACATACTCCTCTCCTGCCTGGTGAAAGAAGTCCATACCGACAGTCTGCCAAGGTAGTTCTGGTACCTCATGGCTCATCATGGGCAGTCGTTGGTTCCTATGCATGTGCTGCCTGCAGAGTGCACAGCTTTCTGCCTTCTCTTGGATGTCTGCTGACATGTTCGGCCAAAACACAATGTCTCTTGCACGTTGTTTCATCTTTTCGGTTCCTGCATGAGCTGCGTGCAGGAGATCCAGGATACAGCTTTTCATGCTGTTCGGGACGATCAGTCGATTTGACCGGAAGAGGAGGCCATCTTCTGTGTGAATCTCGTCTCGGTACGGCCAGTATGCTCGTACGGCCTCTGGGACGACAGTCTTGTCTTCGGGCCAAGCTGTGCTGGCATAGTCCCTTAGGGTATGGAGATCCTCGTCCTGGGTTGTTGCATGCTTGATCTGCAGTAGTCTCTCTGCAGATACTGCTAGCTCTTGAACAACATTCACCTGGAAGTGCTCCTCTTCTGGCATCTTCTCCTCGGACGGGAACCGTGACAGGGCGTCTGCGATGAACATCTCCTTTCCGGGCTTGTACTTTATCCGCAGGGAGTACTTTTGGAGAGTCAAGCGCATTCTTTGCAGACGTAGTGGACACTGGTGCAGAGGTTTCTTGAAAATCGCCTCCAGTGGTCGGTGGTCACTTTCCACCAGGATGCTTGGCTGCGCAAAAACGTAGTCGTGGAAACGAGTGCAGCCGTGCACGATGGCTAACATTTCCTTTTCGATTTGTGCATACCTCTCTTGTGTCTCAGTCAGTGAGCGGGAAGAGTATGCTAGGGGCTGTCCTTTCTGTAGGATGACTGCTCCTACTCCGTGCTGGCTGGCATCCACTTGCAACACGAGCGGCTGCGTTTTGTCGTAGTATGCCAGGACAGGTGCTTGCGACAGGGCAGTCCGAAGACGTTCGAAGCTCTCCTGCTGGGAGCTGGTCCAAACCCATGCATTGTCCTTCTTCAACAGGTCTCGAAGAGGAGCAGTTATCTCCGACATGTTCGGGATGAATCTGGCGACAAAGTTCGCCATGCCTAGGAACGTCTTGAGCTCCTTTGCGTTCTCGGGTACTTGGACTGCAAGGATGTCTTCAGCTCTCTTCGGGTCTACCGAGAGTCCTCTGTCGGTCAGCATGAACCCTAGGTAGCGCACCTCAGTCTTACAAAACTGGCACTTTGCCAAGTTGAGCTTGAGGTTCACTTCTTGGCACCGCTGAAGTACACAGCGTAGGCGTTCATCATGCTCTTGCTTTGTTGAGCCCCACACAAGTATGTCATCCATGACTACTTCAACACCTGTGAGACCCTGGAGCACCTGGTGCATTGCTCTTTGGAAGACCTCTGGGGCCGTTGCAATGCCAAAAGGCATCCGAAGGAACCGGTATCGTCCGTAGGGCGTACTCATTGTGCACAGGTACGAGCTGGGCTTGTCGAGTTTTATCTGCCAGAATCCTGTGGCTGCATCCAACGTGGAAAAGTGCTTGGCATTCTCGATGTTTGTCACAATGTCCTCAAGCGTCGGCATGTGGTAATGCTCTCTCTTCAGTGCTTTGTTGAGGTCGACAGGGTCCAAGCATATCCTGATTTTGTCCTTCTTGACAACCACAACCATCTGGCTAGCCCACTCGGTTGGCTCGGTGACAGGGGTGATGACTCCATTCGCCTCCATCCGGTCAAGTTCGGTCTTGACCTGGTCACGGAGAGCCAGCGCAATGGTGCGGGCTGGCTTGACTACGCCTTGAGAGCCCTGGTGTACTTTCATGTGGTACACCACACCATCTAGCTCACCGAGGCCTTGGAAAGTCTCTTTGAACGGGCGTGCCGCTTCGTAGAGTTCGCACTCTTCTGTCACTGTGGCCACAAGTTGGATGAGACCTAGCCTCTGGGACAGTTCTCCACTCAGCGTCACTTGCACTGGTTCTTGCACAATGAGGAACTCTGCCTCAGTAGTCCCGTGCTTGCTGGACACTTGCAGCGTGACTTTGCCGTAGGCTCTCTTTTTGTGCCCGAAGAACGTACTTAGGAGTACGCTGCTTGGTTCTGGCTGCTTGGACGTGACTTTCCTGAGTTGCTGGAGTGACATTACTGAACAGTTGGCTCCAGTGTCGAGGCTGCAAACTACTGGCTTGCCTTCAATTTTCAATTCCGCTGTCCAGACTCCACATTTCCGGGTGTTTTCAGACGAGACGGCGTGAAGGAAGTATTCGTCCTCGCACTCCACGCTGTCCACCTTGCGAGACTTCGTCTGTCCGGAGAATCTTTTGCCTTGCTTCTTTGATCGGCACACTCGTGCGAAATGGTTGGGTTTGCCACACTGCTTACACTTCTTGCCTTCCGCGGGGCATGCTTGATTCTTGTGCGACGCGTGACCACACTTGCCGCATGGTTTATCTTTCTGAACGAGGTTCACCTCTTCGGGAGCGGACTCACCCATGTCGGCGCTGGCTCCCTGGGTTGTCTTTTTCTGAATCTCCAGGACCTGTTCCTTGCTCTTTTCGCGCGTGCGGCAAATTTCCACGAGCTTGCGGAAGTCCGGATTCTCGTTGATCAGGTGCGTTTGCAACCGCTTGTCGTTCGTGCCCAATATGATACGGCTCTTCAACATCCTTTCTTCTAGGACGCCGTACTCGCAGTTCCGAATAAGCGTGCGGAGTTCCGTCATCCAATCGTCGAAACGCTCACCTGGTTTCTGGTCTCTTGAACCGAACACGAAGTCGTGGTACGCGATATTGGTGACTGGCTTGCAGTGCTCTTCAAACTTCTCGTAGAGCCTGTCTACGTCCTGCCGATGCTCCTCCGCTTCGAAGTTAAACGTGCGGTAGATCTTCCGTCCCTCCTCGCCGATCACGACCAAGAACGTCGCCGCCTGAACTTCTTTAGGCTTACCAGCGAGCCCAGTGGCGGTGGCGTAGAGTTGGTATTCGCTTAACCAGAGCTTCCATGCCGTCCAAAGATCTTGCGTCGTATCGAGAGGTTTAGGAGCTGGCAGCAGCGACGTCATGCTTTCCGCTGACTGCGGCGGGACCGCTTGCGTGGGTGGTTGGTTGTCCGGCGAAGGCTCGTTGCCGTCAGGCATCTGTTAGGCCTGGCCTACTTCGTCGGGGCCTTTGTCTTCTGACACCATGTGGCCCGCGGAGCCGCGCAGGAACGTGCGACCAGACACCGCGAAGGCTGGGAAACAAAGACACATTTATTTGCGGTCCTAGTTACAAAGTCGCCGGGTAGATGGCGTGCGCGCAGCCATTGATCACTATGGCGGTGCTGCTGGCTACAGACGTGATGGAGGTCAATGATGAAAGCGTTGCGAGTACAAGCCAGTGTACGAGTGCATGCCGTCAGTCCGATGATACAGGGCTATACTGGGCGCAAAACAAGCTATCAAGTTTTGAAGAAAGAAATTTAGAACGCTCACAGAAATTAGGATTGCTAGCATACGACACGCCCGATCGCATTGCTGAAGGTTCAGACACCGAGGTCGTTGAATCATCGGATACTCTCCAGGCTAAAGATGCCTGCCGTCTAAAGAATACGAACTGGTTTGTGGACCATGTACAAGTAAACGTCGAGCACAAAGTACGTATTTTGTCTAGAACATGAGTAGAACTTGATTTACTAGGTGCACATGCGGCCGATGTATGTCTCTCGGAAATGCATGCAGTGTGATCTCTTCTTCAGTTGCTGAAATACCGGGACAGTCCCTCACACAGCTAACACAGCACCTTCTAGGCATTGTAGTTGATCACGTCAATTCACTGACTCCGCTTCTTCTACCTTTACAGCAACATTAAGCGATGAAAAGCAAATAAAAGAAACCTCGTCTGCTTGGATCGCTCGTAAAGGTGCGGAAAATAACAAAAATATTACACGCGCTTGCGGTAAGCACGAGGAGCGATACAACTCACGTGACTTCCGGCGATGCCTCCTTCTGACCGCCCTGACATCTTGCGGTAGACTGTTACGTCACAGTGCACGGCGGGAACTTTGAATTGGGCCTCGTATTTCTATTTTTTACAAAAAAAAACAAAAAAAACAACTACGCAACTCTTTAGTGAAATATTTTTTTTTGTGATGTCCTAATATTCCATTTCAACGCATAGCACGAAAAAAAATTTTTTTTTTGCGTGTCAGAGGTTTTTTTAAGAGCATGTAAGATCAATATAAGATTATATAAAAAGTTACAAGAAACTTGTTTATCAGTTTCTTACAACTGATTTTATAATATCATATTGCCATAATATGTTCTTATAAGGTCTTGTATGCTCTTATATTATTGTACTTAATCATATGCGTTTATTGGGCCAAAAAATTTCTTATACATATAAGATTTTTTTTGCTATAGATGCAAAGTAGCGCAATATGTGTCCAACTTCTTAATAAATTTCCCCATGGCCTTTCTCCCCGCTCGCCTAGACTTGCCTTCGGCTCTACTGCACGCAACTAGTGACACGGAGTATACACGAGTGTCTGCTCTGGTGCGGAACGCGATCATGAAGCAAATACAAAGAAACAACAACAATTCCGAAACACCACCGAAGCACAGGTCAAAGCTAAGACGCTAAAGGACGGTTCACACACGGTGCGCTTTTCCGGGTAGAACCGACTGAGACGAGACTAAGTTTTAAAGCCTCTTGCGGCGGTTTAAGACCAGCTCCGCAGGAGCGCATCCGGTTCTAGGCCGTCGCAAGAGGCTTTAAAACCGGTTTTAAGGCCCGTTCACACACTTGCAATCGAGTTGGACCGACTGAGACAAGGCCGGTTTTGAAGTCTCTTGCGACGGAGGACAGAATTCACTGTCGCGGAGCTAGCCCTAAGCTATCGCAAGAGGCTTTAAAAGCGGCCTTGTCTTAGTCGGTCCTACTCAACGGCATGTGTGTCAGCGGGCCTTCAGTCGGTCCAACTCGGTTGCAGCCGACTCCGGACCGGACGCGCCCTCCTTTGTATTCGTGAATGCTTTGTGCAAGCGTCAGATAAGCTCAGAAACGAGGCCACCTGAGCAGCGTCAGGGGAGCGTCCGACTGTTTCAATCAGTCCGATGATACAGGGCTATACTGGGCGCAAAACAAGCTATCAAGTTTTGAAGAAAAAAAATTTAGAACGCTCGCAGAAATTAGGATTGCTAGCATACGACACGCCCGATCGCATTGCTGAAGGTTCAGACACCGAGGTCGTTGAATCATCGGATACTCTCCAGGCTAAGATGCCTGCCGTCTAAAGAATACGAACTGGTTTGTGGACCATGTACAAGCAACGTCGAGCACAAAGTAAGTATTTTGTCTAGAACATGAGTAGAACTTGTTTACTAGGTGCACATGCGGCCGATGTATGTCTCTCGGAAATGCATGCAGTGTGATCTCTTCTTCAGTTGCTGAAATACCAGGACAGTCCCTCACACAGCTAACACAGCACCTTCTAGGCATTGTAGTTGATCACGTCAATTCACTGACTCCGCTTCTTCTACCTTTACAGCAACATTAAGCGATGAAAAGCAAGGCAAAGAAACCTGTCTGCTTGGGATCGCTCGTAAAGGTGCGGAAAATAACAAAATATTACACGCGCTTGCGGTAAGCACGAGGAGCGATACAACTCACGTGACTTCCGGCGATGCCTCCCTTCCTGACCGCCCCGACATCTTGCGGTAGACTGTTACGTCACAGTGCACGGCGGGAACTTTGAATTGGGCCTCGTATTTCTATTTTTTACAAAAAAAAAAAAACAACTACGCAACTCTTTAGTGAAGTATTTTTTTTGCTGTGATGTCCTAATATTCCATTTCAACGCATAGCACGAAAAAAAATTTTTTTTTGCGTGTCAGAGGTTTTTAGAGCATGTAAGACATAGGAGTTATTACAATAAACGCTAGAGGCTCAGCTGGCGCTAGTGTCTACGGGACTTCCGGTTGCAAATTGAAGCAGACAGCATGCAGTCTACTTTTCCAGCCTCCCTGTGTATTCCTATGGGAAAACGCGCGTGAATTTTGTCTCTTCGCCGGAAAATAACACGAATAACCTTTGTCATTTCGGTTGTACCGGATAGTATGTACCTTTATTGGTATTGTGAAAGTGTAATTGCTTTAGTTACAGCATTTTTCTTTACCACTGAGCGATGTTAAACTTCGCTCTATTTCAGGCCCAAACCCCTGTTTCAAGGAAGGTATGTGAAACCGAGCGACGGTTCTAAGCAAACTAACGATCGAAAGGAATGTAGTGTGTGTTCAGGTTCGCTAGCATTTCGGTGGTGCTTATATATTGCTAATATGCCCGTCCTGTCATTGGATGAAAATGACTCCGTCGTGCATCTTTACGATCGGTTAAAGAAACATTCGAACGCAAAAAATAAAGCACGTGAGCTACGAAAGGTATGTCTTTTTATTATTTCCCATGTCGGGCAGTTTTTATCGGGCACCTGCTCTCTGGCTCCCCTTATTTGCAAAGATTTGGAGCGTGCGGGTGATGCTTTGAACCATTTGAACCCAGAACAAGCATCTTCGCAGTACTTATTTATTGCAAATCTGACTATATTACGTGACTTCCAATTTATTTTGATCGTCTGCAAGCACAAGGAGTTACTTATCCAGTGTTACTGCGTAGTTCTTGCCGTCTCTCTCGGTTTTCTACATGTCCTTCGTTCGTTTGGCACGTATATCCCCCATGTTGGAAAGCGTCGACGCCGTGTTCGCGCTAACAGTGTCCGACAGTGCACAAAAATACACGTACGAAGCCGTTTTAGCACCGTTTTTAATGCGATGAATTTGAAAGAAAAACGCCGTAACTGACCATTTATTTCGTCTGCGTGACTGAGAAATGTTCCAATGTGCCTAGTACGTACAAATTATTCGTGATATCTGCTCTTATAATCGAGCGCAGAGAGAAAATGCACTCGCTTTTTCCCATAGGAATACATTACCGGAAGTCAAATTTAGACTGCTTGCTGTCTGCTTCAAAATGCAACAGCACACTAGCGCCAGCTGAGCCTCTAGCGTCTATTGTAATAACTCTATGATGTAAGATCAATATAAGATTATATTAAAAAGTTACAAGAAACTTGTTATCAGTTTCTTACAACTGATTTTATAATATTATATTGCCATAATATGTTCTTATAAGGTGCTTGTATGCTCTTATACTATTGTACTTAATCATATGCGTTTATATTGGGCCAACAAATTTCTTATACATATACGATTTTTTTTTTGCTATGGATGCAAAGTAGCGCAACATTTCCCCATGAACTGAACAAACTGGATATTTATACCGTTTGTAAATATGTAACCTCAAAGTAAACTTTTGTTATAGTATGCTCTAAATACGTTAAGTATGGCGCATTATGGCCCTCGTTGCTGCTGCGCCAATAAACTCCTAATCATCATCATCATCATCAACCCCATGAACTGATTAATTAAAAGCCCTTAGGGTGACAAAACATAGATTAGTGAGCTTAAAGAGCATAAACAATACAATAAATTAGAAACCCCCTCTTTGCCCAGCTTTTATCAAGTTTTTTACCAACTATTTCAAAATGGTGTATATATTATTGTTCCTTATGTACGCCGAATAAAAAAACTATTCATAAAAACTACTTTAGAGATGAGGTGCATAGCAGTTCCGCTCCCCACGCACAGGTCTTTCGGGCTCATCTGTGTATTTTGTAGAACATATTCAAATAAGAAAAAGTATTGAAATGAATTGGATTATAAGTGCCCGACATGATGGGTCTCATTCTTTTCATTACGTGCTTCGTAGTATCTGGCGATATTTATCAAAAGGTCGGGAGTTTCTTTTGCTTTTTTTAAATTATCATTACCATTATATTAGTTTTATCTTTGCAATAACATAAAACAAGTAGCTTCTCTCCCATCTCTCTCTCTCTCTCTCTCCCTCTTGCTTTTCAGAAAGAGTTTGTCGAATGAGTAAGAGGCCACACACTAAAGGCCGGTTCAGACACTTGCGTTTGAGTGCGTTTGACTGCGTTGCGGCGAGAACCGAAAGCGAGTCACCGGCACATCTGTGCTTCGTATGAAGCGTGGAATCCAATTCAAGGAATCTTCTTGGCACGCGATATAAGCAGCAGGGATGTCCTGGTGTCTCGCTGCCGCAACGCAGTCAAACGCAGTCAAACGCAACTGTGTGAACCGGGCTTTAGACGTGTTACACCCTTGAGGGGGAATAAACGCTGTTCTAGCGACGTACACCTACGACTACACCATTTCAGCACCCTTATTTCGACCTAATAAACTTCTTCAATTGTAAAATTAGGTGTTGCATTGAACATCCTTTTTTCGTGAAGAGCAAATAAAGGGTGCGAAAGAAGCTGAAGCAGTGAGGCGAACTCCCTTTCTGAAGGGTGTTTCTTCGCACTGACAACCGTTTCCACGAGGTTGTTTTAACAAAGATATTGAAAAAGTCTTGCCTGTACCAATGCTCTTTACTTTAAAACACAAAATGTAAAAAAAAAAATTTAGTTTTTTTTTTTTTTCGCAAAACTATAAACCAAGTTTTGTGGTTCTGCGGCTTCATGCCATAATGAGAAGAAAGAAGTATCGTCCGAAAAAGGCAGCTGGAGGGTAGAAAAAAAAAAAAGAAGAAGAGAGGGTGGCCAGCGAAATTTGAGGTTTGGCAGGAGGAGGATCTTCGCAAGGAGGTCTATGGCTATGGTCCAGGACTTGCCCGTCCCTTGCTACGCCCAAGCTGCAACGGCAACTCTTCACTTCCCGAGCCCAGGGTTCGAGGTGACTACGGTGAGCTGCACCTCTTCGCGGTTCGTCCACGCAACGAGCCATCAGGGGCATCGTGAGGGACTGAGGGACGCCTCTTTGCCCGTCGTTGAACTACATGTTAAACCTATTTCTCTTTGTATTTCTTGTAATTATTTTTCTGACTTGGCCTTTGGTTGTATTTGTATTTTGTAAATAGAATGTAGCAACTTCTCTGCCGCTTGACGTTCTCTTCATTCCACTTTCGATATCAGTCTCGGGCGAACCATGACACTAGGCATCGCCGAATGCTCATTCTCCGCCCAAAGGTAGCGCAAGAGGTCACCACCAGATGCCAAAGTTTCAGCCCGATCCGATACCTTATTCAAAAGTTATGAGTGACTTTCTGAAAATTTCAATGGGAATATGGCGGCCGTAGGATTTTTCGAATACATGGGGCTCTATGGCACCAGAAACCGAAAACGGGCAAAGTGGGCTCCATTTTCCCATCGAAATTTTCAGAAAACCACTTATAACTTTTGAATAAGGTATCGGATCGGGCTTAAACTTTGGCATCTAGTTGTGACCTCTAGCGCTACCTTTGGGCGGAGAATGGGCGTTCGGCAATGCCTAATTTATTTTTGCGGTAAAAAAAAAGAAGAGAAAACTCCTGTAAATTTTTTATTTATTTATTTACTTTTTTTTTGTGACACCCTCTACATTTTTTGAACTTCTCAAACATTTTGCGTGCACTCGTTGCATACTTGCAGCCACCGAGGTCATGATTCCTCTCTCGTGTGATTACGTCTGTATGCGCTGTTTCTGCTGCATGTGGAGCTGGGTATTGGCGTCCTTGCCCAATGCTTTTTACTTGAAGATACATCCCTTAAACTTGCATACTATTATGCATTGAGGCCAGAACGCCAACACCCTCAGGATGCCGGTGAACGCCCTGGGACAAGTCGATTTACACCCTTAAGGGTGTAAATATTTTCGGTGTGTACGTTACTCGGTAGGAGAATATATGTATATCGTCTTTTTGGAAAGCGGACACGCCCAGGTTAAGAAAGCAATATACATGATATCGCGAGAGACTTTTACATCTACGTGCTTGGTTTTCTCTTTCACTTTCGCGTTGCGGCGCAGCAGGTTTTATTTTCCGACCCCTAAGACAATCGCATTATTCACGAGGCGAAAACAAAAACAGAGCCGCCGGGCGTAGGTGGCCGGTCGCTGCGTAGACGACGCACCTTGGCTATGTCGCAAGGGGTAGGCTCTCCGCGATGGCCGTGACTCAAGGGCAAAAACGTGAGTCAAGGGCACGAGGTGTAGCTTGTGGGGAGGAGGGGGAGACCGTAGGTGCTGCCCTCGGAGCTCGTAAAGCAGTTAGAGCCCACGTGGTGCTGTCAGTGGTATGGGCGCGTGTGAGGGGGCGTTCTTCGTTCTGATCCAGGAGATTGGCTTCCGTGGCTTGTCGCGAGAACGCAATTGATTTCTGGAAGAAGGAAAGGTAGACTAAAGAGCTTCGAACTTCGTTTAGGACGAACGTTTTTTTCTTAATTAGTTTCTCGGCTTGTTTAATTACCTTAATGAGCTGCCCTGGAAACTTGTCAGCGCAAAAAGAGACGGGCACGTCCGCCTCTGTTTGCACTTGCGAGTTTCTTGCGCGTCATGCAGCAACTAGTCCAACAACGAGTCATGTTAAATCACCAAGTTTTGTTGATGTTATGAGGATCCACCTTTCCACGTCAAGTGATACGAATTGTGCGACTGTCGTCTTCACCAGATTCTGGATAACTGTGCGATATGACCAAGGAAACAGCTTTTTGAACTTTCATGACATTGTTAAGAGAACAACTTCACATGAATATAATAGTGTCTTTATTGTACTTGTTTTTCTTTTCTTTTTTCGAGCGTGAGTAAGCCAATTTACAGGATTCAAATATAAAAATTCAAATTTTCTTAGGCTAGGCAGCATCATGATGGCTCACTGGTTACCAGAACAGACGGGTATTTGTTAGCAATTGGAGGGTTGATGCTCTTGCTGCTGAAGCGCACAGCCTATAGAGACATAAAGACACCCAGTATGTACATCAGGCGATACAACGATGCACGCCGCTTGAACGCTGTTGTCAACGCAAGATCCATACTCCTGAGTCTAACGAACCAGGGACCCCTACTGCCAGCATTGGGAGCCATATGAGAACACATCGGACACGCACGTGCTCTTATCTCCGGACTTGTGCCTATATCTCAAATGCTCTACTCAAGCTGCTTCATTTTAATTACTTTTGGTAGTAGCTTAATATCTTTGAAAGTATTTCATACAGTCTATCTTTTTTTTTTCAGTATCTTGTACTCGTTATCTCAAAAACAAATTTTCAATATCTGAACAAAAAAATTTGTCGCGGGTATAGCGCACAGCTAAACAGATTGCAAACTTGAAACGGAGACGACCGAACACAGAACAGGGTGCAAGCCTGGACCAAAAACGCAAACTCAAAATGCCAACGTAAAAAAAAAAAAAAAGAGAGAGAGAGAGAGAGAGAGAGAGACGACGAAAAATACACAAAATCGTCGTTCGTTTATGCCTGTCTTTTTTTTTCCTTTTTATGTTTGATTTTGTTACACAAAAAAGTGCACTTTTCGTCAGTTTCGCACTCTCAAGAACACCCTGTGGGGGACTGGTGAGGCCATATTATAAGGACAGATTAAAATAAAGCAGGAAGCAAGCTACGACCAGGATGAGTTATCAAAACGTAAACAAAGATCTCTCAAAGTTGTACGCCTTTCTGTGCGGGGTTCTAGAACTTTGTTTGGAGCAGAACATAAAAGAAATAAAAAACCGCGACAAGCCAGCAGTGCTTCGCCGTGTCCCCTTGTGCCTTTCTTTTTGAAATTTAGTCATGCCTGAATGCGTTGTAACCTACTTGAGGACTTGTTATCCCCTCATTATTTTCCGTATCCCAAATTTAAAATGAACTCCGGGTACAGCAATTTTGGCGCTTAGTCAAATGATCCGTCCAAGGTGCGCATTTTAAAATCACCACAACATAAGACTTTCAGCGCTTTAATACGACAGGTAAGAGTGCTCTATTTTTTCTAAGTCGTTTTTGAAATATTAGTTTGCAAAATGCACCGGTGCATACTTTTTGTACATCGCAGAATAGCACTGTGCTGTTGGATTGTTTGTTTCTATCGCTTCCAAATAAAGCATTCTGGTCTGGCGTTACTGAAGTCGATAGAAATTACGCAATATGGAAGTATGTACGAAAGTGATTGAATTACGTTTTTCAGTAAGTGCACTTATACCAAAAATATTTCGCACAGAAAGTAACTTCAGTAGCATACTCTAACTACTTTATGAAGCAGGAAATTAGTAACTTAGCTTAGATACTTTCGTCGGGTTCTTGTCCAACACTGCTCCCACCCTGGATGGAACGCGAGGAAGAACTAAGGACCATGGTTCACTGATGCGCCGTCAACGGCCTTTTTTGCTCCAGTCTTGGAAAACTTTTGTTTCCCAAAACAGCAAATGGAACCGCCAACAGCGCGAACTGAGTCCTGCTACTAGACATCTATCGAGAGTAGGATTTGGATAAGCGTCTACAAAGGGAGCCTTCACACACAGATGAAGCGAAAACGGTACTGTCACGATCATGATAATTCTGATTCCTACTAAATTTTCCCCTATTTCCTTTGACCATCTCCGTTCTCCCCGTCCCCTGTAGCCGGATCAAAATCATAGTCAAATTCGACGTTAGATGTTTAAACAGAGTGAGGTTCGTCTGTCAGTGTTTCGGTCAACATAGTGACACGCTGTAGGCGAGCAATTTAGCCAGTTCAGTAGGACTGCTAGCCTGGCAGCTTTGGCGTGTATCACGCAGTATATATGATACACGACCGCGCGCCGGTACGATGCTCGTTCCGACTCCATAGGCCTCCTGCGTTGCCCAGAGGGCACTGCGGAAAGACACGGGTTATGACTTGGTTTTGGTAGTACCAACCTGAGCATTTCTCAAACTGTCACACATGTACCTCCGTGTCACTAGTTGTGTGCAATGGAGGCTAGGGCAACGCCAGGCGAAGAGAGAAAGGGCGAGCACTAGGAAGGCGAGACGGGAGAGAAGGGCAATAAAGGGCGAGAAGACAAAGGAAGAGCACTAGGAAGGTTAGAGAAGGGAGGAGGTTTCTCTCCTCCTCCCCAGTCTTCTTAGTGCTGGCCTTTTCTCCGCTCGCCTAGACTTGCCTTCGGCTCTACTGCACGCAACTAGTGACACGGAGTATACACGAGTGTCTGCTCTGGTGCGGAACGCGATCACGAAGCAAATACAAAGAAACAACAACAATTCGAACACCACCGAAGCACAGGTCAAAGCTAAGACGCTAAAGGACGGTTCACACACGGTGCGCTTTTCCGGGTAGAACCGACTGAGACGAGACCGGTTTTAAAGCCTCTTGCGGCGGTTTAAGACCAGCTCCGCAGGAGCGCATCCGGTTCTAGGCCGTCGCAAGAGGCTTTAAAACCGGTTTAAGGCCCGTTCACACACTTGCAATCGAGTTGGACCGACTGAGACAAGGCCGGTTTTGAAGTCTCTTGCGACGGAGGACAGAATTCACTGCCGCGGAGCTAGCCCTAAGCTATCGCAAGAGGCTTTAAAAGCGGCCTTGTCTTAGTCGGTCCTACTCAATGGCATGTGTGTCAACGGGCCTTCAGTCGGTCCAACTCGGTTGCAGCCGACTCCGGACCGGACGCGCCCTCCTTTGTATTCGTGAATGCTTTGTGCAAGCGTCAGATAAGCTCCAAGAAACGAGGCCACCTGAGCAGCGTCAGGGAGCGTCCGACTGTTTCCCTTTTCGGGAAGCGCCGTTCACGAACACTCCCTCGAGAGGCAACAAAAAGCGCGGTCATTCACGAGGACCGTGGTTTGTTCTGAACTTTGCGCTATGCAATAAATAGGGAATTGTAGTAGACCCTTTTTTCCTCCGCTAGGGTATCTATGAAGAAAACGCCGCAGATGCGCATGCGCGCCGCCAGCCTTGTCTGCATAGTTCGAGGTCTTGTGGCGGATTACGGAGCGCTATCCGGGTACTTAGCGGGCTACGGAAACGTTCTACTACAATTCCCCAATAGGGAGTTTTCGTACACCGCGTTTCCCCTCCGCTAAGCCCTCCGCAACGGAGAAGCCGCTACTGCGCATGCGGGCCGATGGCCTTGACTGTAGAGTTCCGGGTATCGTAGCGCGGGTTGCGGAGGGTTAGCGGAGGAGGAAACGCGGTCTACGAAAACTCCCTAATGTCTCTTACGTTTGTCACTGCGTGAATCCCCGATTCATGACGGAGCCGGTCGCGACTGCACCGAGTAGTCGAACGCCAGCGGCCTTGCCACGCTGACGCTACCAACGAGGAGTCAAGGCTAGGCGCCGCAACTTCAACTCAACGCCATAACAAAGCAAAAACAAAACTAACAAAAAAAAACGCCGTTTCACGCGTTAAAAAAAGAAAAAAAAATAAGAAAATTAAAGCGTCGGAAAGTTAGATGTTCTGACGTCTCCACCCAGAGATAAGAGAGGCGCACCTAGCGATGATGGCGTGAATCTGGCATTTTCGATTGCTTTTGATTGCCTCGCGGCGTTGAATATAGCCAATTTCGAACGTCGAAAGGTGCCTTAAAGGGGCGATGCAACAATTTTTGTGCTTTGCGCAAATACCGCTTAGAACGGATCCCTGACGTTGATGACCTATGAAACACGCGTTCGTTTTTCACCCCACGCAATAGAAGTCCCAGAAACAATTTAAAGAAAAACGAGCAGCGTTCACCCCCTCAACTCGCAGTCAGAACAAGCGGCCACGTGACCTGGAATGGATTATATGCCGCCAATGTTGATCATAGCCACGCGCTGGGGTTGACAAAGCACAGGACACGCGCTGAGTTCCAGACATTGTTATGGCTCGGCTATTGTCGTCGTTGAAGCGATTGGACACGGGCCACTACCCGAATGCTTCTCGAGCTAGTAATTGTCACGAGCCCAAATCGAGCGCCCACGAAATGCTCGGGTCCAATCTATGAACCGCATTCAAATATCGTCACTGGGGTGTACTGCGATCCCCACGTTACGTCATCAAATTTTGCAAAAGAGAGATTGAATGGAAATGTTCGCTTTTGTCCTTGAAATTACACCGCAACAAAGGAGTATCTTGGCCAGTGGCGTTGCGTGCGAGTATCCTTGAGTCCCACTAGTGCCAGTAAGCTCGTGTAAAGTGAAAAACATTAGACTGAATATCGTTGCACAGCTCCTTTAATGCGAAAACATTAACTGTCCCATGGAGCGAACCGACGTCATGAGCTTTTGAAGCCACGTATAACGGCGGGACCGTTCGGCTGGGCCAGGGGGCGCGCTGGAGCGATACCAGTGGCGCCGCGCCGTGGCCCAAATTCGCCCTACTTAGCCGTTCGCTCGTCCCATCGCACTGCCAGTTGCAATGGCGGGCACCGCGTTGAAGCTTTCTGTCCGTTAAAAAACTGTTATCATTTTTTTAGGGAGGCGAACCTCCGCAAAGAAAGGTCGCCTGTGTGTCAGGTCTCCGGGGTGGAGCAGATAATCCAGGCATAGGAATATTTGTCGTTTGCGAAGTGTGTCTCGAAAGTGCAAGACAGCGTCGACTGTAACATCCGCCTCGAGATAAATGCTCTTTTTCTTTATGGTTTCGCTAGCTCTTCAAAGTCAGGGCTATTCGGACAAAGATGAGAATGCAATGTTGTTTAAATTGTCTTTTCGCGCACAGCTGCGCCGTCGCATACACTCCTTGAACTCAGGTCAGTTTTCTTAGAAACTCGGAGTTACCGGCTGCTGGAAGCATGCCGCGCCTGTTCTAATTCATCCGAATGAAGTTAATGACGAGGCACGTACAGCCTGATCGCAACACTGGGTCAAGTTATAATAAAAAAAAACAACGAAACGGTACGTCAATAAGGCCGCCGCTTTTATTTTGAGCAAGTCCAACAGCAAAAAAAAACAAAAAACAACATTACTATACGCCGCAACACCTTGCTGTGTTTGCGCGCATCTGTCGCTGCCGTCAAAGCGGTAGAATCGCAATTCATGTACGTGCGTCAATAACCCACTTATAATTTTATTAGTGAAGAGAGTGATCTCTAATCGACTTGCATTTGCGTTGTAAAGCCTCACCTTTTTTAACTTATTTTTATGTGACCGCAGAATGATAATTTTGAACACTGTTCCGGTTCACAACTAATAAAAAAATTTGCGTCACTATTTTTTTGTTTTTTTGTTTAGGTACACTTAAACTTGATATATCTTGAGTCTGTGTGCCAGGAGAGGATCGTCGATATTCATTCACTCTCTCTCTGCAAGAAAAGACTATTTAATTTTAAATTTCAGTCATGAATGTTTAGTTACTGGCCTTTGTGACGTGCCCTTTCCTCGTCCTCTTAATGGTGCTTTCAATTTATACATCTAACATTGCCAACACACTCTTATTGGTTGACCGAGGAATGTCCGGGTTCGTCCGGGATGTTTTAGAGTTCCTTGTAAAGTAATTATGCCTGATGTAGGTTAACTACATCATTTTAATAATATTAAAAAAGAACTAGAGTACAGCCGTCAGTGTAAATCTCTTTTCAACTATGCGCTCAAGTCAGTGCGCAATACGGGCTATGATTATCTGCCTCATTTGCCCTCATGTCTTTCACTGCTTACTCGCCTTCTCTTGTAAGCATCAGAGAACAAAATTGATAGAAATTACTGTGAGAGCGCAGGCGAGCTGGTGTGTATATTAACAATTTGGATGAATTGCCCGAGACTGGGGCAAAAAAACTAAAAATATCAACCGTGTATGAGAGATACCTCTTTCTGTCCACGGTTGATGTTTCTAGTTTTCTCGACCCAGTCTCCACTAATTCATCAAAATGAAAAATTGGCAAGTAAGCAAGGTGAGCTGGGTTCTCAAATTTAAACTTGTTTAAAAAATAGTAACGGCATAATCAGGTTTATTTTGTCGACACCCACGGGGAACCATCTTAGCTATTACATTAGGAACATCTAACATTGCCAACACGCGGTCGACCCAGGGATGTTCTAGTTTCTAATTTTGTGAGGCCCTTAGGAAGTAATTATACCTGTTGTGGGCTAACTACACCATTTTAATAATATATAGAAAAACTAGAATACAGCCGTCAATTTCTTTTCAATTATGCGTTCAAGTAAGTACGCAATAGGGGCTACGATTATCTGCCTAATTTTTCCCCAAGTCTGTTGCCGCTTACCCGCTTTCTCTTGTTAACATCGGGGAACAAAATGGGCGGGTAAGCAAAGTGAGCTTGGTTCTCAAATTTAGTCTTTTATTTAAAAAAAATGGTAACTGCATATTCGGGTTTCGTTTGTAGACAGCCATGGGGAACCATCGTAGCTATTACATTGGGGACTTATCGTAGAACGTAAGTGTCGGATTGCAGGCACCACGGGCGCCAGCTCATTCCGCCCCCAAGCGACGCAAAACTCCTGCATGCTCTCGCGTCTGACCCACGAAAAGTCCCTATTAATATGACAAGCAAGCGTAGCTGCATTACTGAATCACGCGACAAAATAGAGAAACAATAATTAAACCTGTCCTCCGCACAGCTGGCGATTCATGCTTCTGGCGATCTTTCTTGAATCACCTCCCAGGAACCAAACAAAACTTTTCGGGAGGTGGATACCTTTCTGTTTAATACGATGCTGTGACATTTGGGTACCTTTTGGATTCGGTACATTACTTTACGAAGCACGAGGCCAGCACGACCAGCGCACCAGCCTCCCGCGTCGTCTGCTCCTCGTACTTCTATCAAGTATGGGCGCGCCTCGCCAGGGGAGGAGTGGCGCTGCGTATGCGCGGCGAAACTTCAGCCGCACAGCCCTATGGAGCGAAGCCTGTCGTCTGTAGCAGAAATCTGATGGATAGGCTCCCATTGGCTGGGGGGCGTCATAGTTTCAAGGAACGAGGCTCCATTGGCTTTCGAACAACGTAGTTCCAAGGAACGCCACCAGAGAAGCCTTCTCCATGCCGGCTGCCGCGCACGCCGGCCGCCGGTAAGAGCTGCGGGCCTGGCCGCAGAGCCCTCACTGGCAAACTCCGGAGAGGCTGCACGGCCGAGCTCAGCACGGCGCGGCCACTTCACGAGAGCGCGCGCTCGGCCGCCGGCCGCTACCTCGCATGCAGTAGCGAAACGTGGCCGTCCACGCCAGTACGCCGCAGGCGAACTAAGGGAGCGGAAGAACGACATTCGTGCTTCGCATTCACAACTCACAAAAAGTGCGCTATAGTGTGCTGAGATTTTTTTTCCGTTCTTCAGCATACACAGAAAGCAAAAAAGGCTCAACGTTGGCGCAACAAGTAGTGCCGGGCCCCAAGCCGGTGAGTTTGTACTATCCAAAATAAGAACCGCCAGAGTTTGTTCAAAGCTTCAGCCCTTTCGAAATTCGTGTGCCCATTATTAGAAGGTAGGAACCACTGCAAAATGGCGGAACAACTGACATCGTGGAACGTGCAAGTCATTCCATAAGATAGCGAACGTCAAAGCGCGGCCTATCGCTAGAATCCGAAGAGCCAATCAAACAGCGTATAAAGTGCAACGCCACTGCGCTCATCACCTTTTTCTGTAGGTGCGTTTTCTTCTACTCCAGCCAAACGCATAAAGTGTGCCGTGACGTTGTGGTTTTAGACCGCCATTTTGCAGGGATTCACAGCTGCCAACAACGGACAGTATAATTCGAAAGGGTCCTAAGGCCCGACTATTTTCTAGCTATCTCTCTTTTCTCTGCACTACATTACAAGAAAAAGAAGACACGTTGATGCACCTACTTTTTTGGACACGAACATTGTTCAATTAAATAATTATCCAAGCATTAAAGAAGATGCCTCAGGATGGTGAAACATCCCTAACGTCTGAGGTGGAGCATCCTGCAGGTACGAACTTGGAACGAAGAAAGTGCTGCAACGGCGATTGTCATCAAACCGTGAGGGTGTTTTCACACAAAGTTCGTCCAGCATTTTGTGGTTAGATGGTAGTGTGATTTTTTTACAGGTACTTACTCGGTGGTGTCGAATACATCTTTGGAATGCTCGCCTTCGGCACGCGCCCAAGAGTCATATCAGCAAAATGTTGGACGAAATTACGTCAATGACAACTCAAAGTGGAAAGCTGACGTTTCGCTAAAATACTTATATCTAGCTTCTTTGAGTCTCTTAGCAAATTCCATTACTCGTGACCTCAAAAGAAAATAAAAAAGATGTTGTGCAGCATAGTTTATGCGCTGCGCAATGTAGTTTTTACAAGATTTGGACAACGAGTACGTTTTGATAGAACAACAAATTTGATAAAATAACAAACAGATAACTTCTTTTAATATTTCGATCCATTTAACGTCACGCTCTCGAAATTTCGCGTGCTATATAGCTTTCTGCGATGTCAAGTTTATTTATGCGGCCCTAAAAAAGCCCGGTTTTATTTTCTCCGGCGAATCCGGTAGTATTTGTAATTCACCACGTCAAGGAGAAATTAGTAACGCTCCGCCAGAAACCGAACTACTTTCTTTTATTTCTACTTACTGCAGTGCTCGAGGTGAAAACGGGTACTATATACTCCTTCAAGTCAAGGAAGGAGTCGACACAAGTGTGTGAAAGGCATGGACAAAACAGATGTAATCACCGGACGTGAGGTCCTTAGTGCGATGATAGGCTAGTTCCTTGTTACAGAAAAGAAAAAAAAGAAAAGGCGAGGAGAAAAGATTATGAAAACAGGGACAGTGTTTCGAAGCACGTTCTCGGTGTGCGGTCACGCGACGCGTGCCGATTCTTTCCAACTCTAAGTAGCCCTTGTTACGCTGATTGGAACGGTACCGAAGCCGCCAATGCTGTCTTTTTCTTCTTCGTGGTTCCCGCTAATACCGTCCGAGGGCACGCGCACGGCGTCTTCGATCTATATTTACGGCTGACAGCGTCGGGAAAAACAAAACAAAACAATATCGTTCTAATTTGCATGTGACGGTGTTATACAGAAAATAAAGGTGTTTCTGAACGAGTCGAACGCCGCGACTAATCTCGTGTGGAAGTGGGCTAGTTCGATACTGTATAGAGCGCGGAACATTCGGCCCTATAGCCAAGACTGCGAGGCCTTATGCTTTAGCTTCTTTGGGATTCCCCACGTGGGGTCTGAACGTCAATGGCATTACAAACGGCTCATACCATCGATCGGATTTTGATTCCGGGGTACACGGGAAGGGTAACTTTACAGGGGCTAATTCGGTGGCGAATACGAAGAGCTATTCAGGTATAAAAAATATTCATGGAAATAGTAATATTTTAATTTTGGCATGTGCAATGAGCCACCCTATTGCAACCCTCAGGAATATTACGTTTCTTCAATATTGTGGGCAGAAATTCAATAGTTTCAAGGGTTATCCCTATAAGACCTACAGCAATGCGAACAAGTGTGTCGGGCCTATAGGAATAAAAAAGAAAAAAAGAAAGAAATACACGTTGCTGTGTTTTTGTTTGGGATTAAGTATTAATGTACCGCTGTCACCAATAGTTCTTTCGGTGGATATTACAATTTACGCAGAAGCTCAGTTGAAATAATTCATTTTCAGCGTTTTGCTCGGAACTCTCGAGAGAGCGCGCAAGGGGCGCATGCCCTGGAACGTTGGGGGTTGATAACGAGCGTAGCTGCACACGCCCCGTGCCTTTCTCCGTCACTGATACAGTAATTTGAAGAGCCACACCCATTCGATCCAATGTGGGACGTTGACTCATTGGCTTCGCGTGCCTCTTTTCGAAGATGCTTAAAAAAAAAAAAAATTACAACAACCAAAAAAAATGTTGCAAGAAAAAAAAAGCGACTATGCTTTGCTTGCGGACAAATCCACCGTGTGCCAAATATGTGCACCACCTAGAGCAGACAGGCGCAGCGAGCAGACAACAGGGTGCGTCGTCTGCTCACAGCGCCTGTCGGGAGATGGCGCCAAAAGTAAATCTCAAACAGTCTCAAACCATGCTACCATGGTACGTAACCATGGGGAGCGTTTGGAATTTAATGGCGGACGCCTCCGGCCGAGATTGGTCGCAAACGCGCATGCGCTCCGTTCTCGCGCTGCAAGAAGGGAAGCAGGAGGAAAGGCGGAGACGATCGCAGACGACCACAGCGTCCGTCACCTCCCCGCAGCTCGCATGCGGAGCGCAAGTTCGTCTGCTTCTTGCGCAGGGGGTTGCGGTGACACAGCGGCGTAGAGTATCCATTTTCCCGGGGGGGGGGGGGGGGGGGCAGGCTGAAGTTTCCCGGGAAGGGGGGGGTTGCTGCGCGTTATTTTCTTCGCCAAAACTGGAGATTGAAGCTAACGAAAGCACGCTGGGATTCCATTTCCACGTATTTTGTCAATAAAGGCAACGTGGGCGTTATTTTGTTTACATCCTACTACTAGAAGCTCGTTACATGGCACGTAAACAGCGTCTCGGTTATTAATAATAATAATAATAATAATAATAATGGTTTATTTTCCAGTGCCCACAAACAACCTAGCGTTTTATTGTTTGGTGCACAAACATGGGTGAAGTATTACAGATTTAAGACAAAATACAAATTATCAAAAAAAAACTAACAACAAACACAAGCAAAAAAAAAAAAAAAAGATCAAGGCCCCCCTCCCCCCCTTCCCGGATCTCACCAGGGGGGGGGGGGGCACGAGCCCGTTGCCCCCCGTAGTCTACGCCTATGCGGTGACATCAGAAATATGGTGCCTTGAACACGTCTCCGACTGGTGTGTTAACGGCGCCCAAAGAAGTAGTCCCTCGATTTCCACCTGATGACGTCATACAAGTGTCATGCTGTCGCCGGTCGCGACCCTGTACAAGCAACTTCCCTGAAGCTTTGCCTAATGTAAACCTCCTGCTGCAAATCCTGGTCACCATGCCCCGTTGCCACCGCTGAAGCGGAACGTTCGTTCTCGAGACTGCGAAGACTCAAGTCATACCTGAGAGCTTCAACGTCCCAGGAGCACTTAATTGCTAGGGGTTGCGCTTCTGAACATTCACCGGAACATCCAACTTCCCGAAAGGGTGCCTCTCGCTTCTTTGTGTGGACCGGCAGCGGCTTCGACTAAATGTTTAGACCCCACAAAATAGTGGAAACTGATACTTTTCTCCGCCACTTTCCCGTAAAACCACAACGATGAACGGAAAGAACCCAAAAGAATGACCATAGCACGATCATTTCTGATAAATGCGATCCGCACAAGAACAATAAGCGTGACGCTTTGCTTACTCATTGCCCCTGTGCCCATCGCAGTTTTTATGTTGAATCGTATTCTAAACTTCGCTATTCCGTAGCTTTCAGTCACTAGATAATTGAGTGTTCCGCAGAAAAAATTTACTCGCCGAAATATTTTGTGAGCCTGTCTGGCTTTTCAGCTCAAAGCACATTATTATATTTTATGATTGCGTGCTTTCGTTGTTCACCATTAAAGTTTCCTTTTTAAAGATTGTACGAACAGAAATTAAAATGTGCAATAGAATATTGCGCGGACAAGAACTCGTGAAATCGTTTAACAACTATACTTCGCTAACATTGTTCATAGCAGTCATAACCCTCTGTCGACAAGCTATCTAGAAACTCGCAATGAAAGCGGTGCCTTTTTTCACCCTACTGACGAATACGAAGTTTTCAATACATTCTATTCAATCCAAAATAGTAAATCGAGTGACATTGACGATATTCAACTTAGGCCTGTCAAACACGTTCTGAACTTATTTGCACCTGTATTACCCCACATTTACAATGTCGCAATTTCTTCGGGTACTTTTCCGCATCAAATGCAAATCGCCAAGGTGGTGGTTATTTTTAAAGGTGGCGACAAGAATGATCAGTCCAATTACAGGCCTATCTCCATTTTACCCGTCTTCTCTAAGTGCCTGGAAAAACTTATCCACACCAGAATTTCTTCGTTTTACAACCAAGTCACTCTTCCGACCCCCTCGCAGATGGCTTTCGAAAGCGGCGTTCGACTTAACTCGCCTTGCTAGCCTAGAAAGAAATAATCTTGAAATTATTTAAAGGAAAGTGTACCACTCTTGGTATATTTGTGGACTTTTCTAATGCATTTGACCGCATTAATCACATTACTAATCACTCTACTTAAAAAGCTTGAGTTTTACGGCTTTCGTGGGGTAACTCGACGTTGTGGCTTCATATTTAGAATTTCGTCAACAATGTGTTGTCATCGACCATCAACGCTCAGGTTTACAATCATTAACTGCCGGTGTTCCTCAGGGAAGTATACTGGGTCCTCTACTTCTTAATATATATCAATGATATTGTCAAAATTAGTACGGAGGCAACTTTTGTCATATACGCCGATGACACTAGTTTATTTTTTTCTGCGCAAGATAAGGAAAAGCTCGCGCAAGTCGCAAATCATACTCTTGACTCGCTTCAAAGATGGAGCTCTGTAAATCCACTCCCCATTAACACTTCCAAAACTAAGGCAGTGCTCTTTAAATTGAGAAATAAGTCTATGGTTTTCTACTACAACCTTGTTCTTGGGCCCTCCATCGTTGAGATAGTACCTAGTACTAAAACCATGGCGTAATTTTTCAGGAAAATCTGTCATGGGATTTTCACACTGAAAGTCTCATTCGTAAGATTTCGAAAGCCGTTGGTATTCTTAACAGGTTTCGCTTCGACCTCCCAGTAAAAATTAAACTATTTTTATACAACTCTCTATTTTCTTCACGTCTAAATTATTGTCATCTGGTTTGGGGAACTACACCACTAACCAACATAAACAATCTTCATGTCTCTGCCCTATATGATTCTCATACATAGCCCCTTTTTAAGACTCTGCATATAATTCCAGTTGCCAACCTGACTACACAATAATTTTAAGATACACAGCGAGCATTTAAACGGAACAATCCTTTATTTCAAGAGATCGCTGGCCTAGCACGAAATATAAATTTTTATCCTACTCGTAATGAGGATGATATGGAAGGTACCATACAGCAGAACAAACTATGGAACGCAGATGTTGAGACACCACCTCCCATCATTACTGAACAATCTAAGGAGTAACAACTTCACCTTAGAAACGTTATACCTCCATTCACACTACCAGCATAAAGCTACCTTTAGTGTAGGTCCCTTTGCAATCGGCGAATCAGCCCGCGCTGATGCGCGAGCACATGCTACGCGCGGAGGATCGCAAACTGATTCGCCGCTGGCCATAAAGGTCCCTTAGCTAAAGGGATTTTTATGATCGTGTGAATGGGGTATAATCTCGTGCCATCAAAGATATGTTTCTTTAGCTCACTTATTTTTGTCTAGTGCCTTAGGATATCAGTGTTCTATTTCCCGGTTACAAGCGTTTACATGCTTTTCTCACTCGTCTTCCTGCTGCATGATTATCGATTTTGTTTACATTTTCTTACAATTTGCTTATCTGCCCCTACCAAGAAAACGGGGGCGGGGCCCAGTCAAGCCAACATGTGTTTGCTTTTTGCCCATGCCCCTGTCGTCTGTACATATAGACGAAATAAACTGATTCTGATTCTGGTCTCGTGCGTGTGTATGTTTTCTATATCCCATCTGGCCAAAAAAAAAAAAAAAAAAAAAGAAGGTTGAATTTTTGTTTATTAAGAAACAGGGAAATAGTAACAAATTGTTCGTGCAATTTCTTTTCCTCCCTCTCCCTTTTTGTCATTTGAACAGCTCGAGCAAAGAAAAACAACCAATGAAAAAAATTCCTGGCCACGCCACTGGGAAGGATAGGGGGTAGACCTCAAGCCAGCAAGAGCATTGAGGTCTATACCCACCATCCTTCCAATCGAGCCAATCGTAGCTCGGCGTTCTGACGTCACCGCAATCCCTACGCAAGCAGACGAACTTACGCTCCGCATTGCAGACGCGCAGTGGCGTAACTAGAGGGGGGGGGGGGGGCGGGGGGCAGGGGTACAAGTGCCCCGGGCGCCACTTGGGAGGGGGTGCCAAGCCGAATTCACCCAACATGTGCCTTATGGAAAAAAACGGCAGCGGGGCTACGCGAGGGGCGCGAAATTTCATTTGCCATGGGCTATGAGGGGCGCGAAATTTCATTTGCCATGGGCGCCGTCACATCTAGTTGCGCCACTGCAGACGCGGCCCAAAAACCACGTGACCGCGCTCAAGCAGTTGGAAACTCTGTAGCACAGGCCATCTAGCTTAACACTTAACACTGACTTTTGTGACATCATTTTGTTGCCACTTCGAGACCACTTTGGTTGCATAGGCGGTACAGGACGCTAAACGCACCAGTAGGAGACGCTTGGCTTCACCAGAATTTTAACCGCCCAATATGGAAATGCGGAGCTATATTAGCACCTTTTACAACGTCGTCATGTCCTCGTTTTAGGTCCAGCCTTGTCCTTCGCCACAACGGCGACAGCCTTGGCTCGCCCCACTTTGCAGACGACATTTTCTTTTACAAAGAGGCCTCGTTCCACGAACCACCATCCGCCCAAACGCCGCAAAGGAAGACACAGTTTCGAGGTCTCCGCCAAATTGCTGCTGCTGCCGCCCAGTTGGGGTATTCGAGGAGGCAAAAAGGCGGCGGCACCATTGTCGCCGCCGCCGCCGCCTTCTTCACCGACGTCGTTCGCGTTGAATAGAGTCGCATATCTGCAACTTAGAATAGACCCCTCTCGAAAAAGTGTGCCCTCTGTTGGAAGCTGTAGATTCCCTGCACGGTGGCGGACACAAGTGCGAGCTTCTTGCGTTGGACTGCGCTCCGGCTGAAGCCTGGCAGGAGCACAAGTCGAAGCTACCCGCTCGCGCTACTTGCACGTTCAGGGGTGTCGGTCGTTGTGCAGTGAATCAAATTTTGTGCAGTGGATCTGATTTTTTATATTTTTTTCATTGGACACGTGATATTTTGAAAGGGGTCTATACTTCGTTTCAGCTTGGGTCCAGACGCAGCCGATGCTACAAGCACGAGCGTGTGGCCCTGAACAGTGCCTGTACTGCACGAGCGCGCGTGCTTGGCAGGGACGCTGGAAGTCTGGAGCTCGCGCTTGTAGCATCGGCTGCGTCTGGACCCGAGCTGAAACGAAGTATATACACCGTTATAATACTTACGAGTCCTCAGCCCAGCGTGCGATCTCCTCAGCCCAGCACGCGCATGTTGGTCGCTTCGGAAAGCGAGCAAATCACGCGCCATACGCATGCATACGCTGAAAATGAAACCGGCCAGGAGACCTTTTTTTTAAAGGTCTATAGCCCAATATCTGTCACGTGACGGAACTAGGGTGGCACTAACACGGTGTGCGCTCGTGCAAGGACCACTAGCAAGCACGGAAAAGCGAACAGAACACCGCGGGGAGTTGTAGAAAATACGAAACGGGAGTTCACGTTTTAATAGTCAGTGTACACATTAGGGAGTTTTAGAATAGCGCACGCTAAAGCTTTGCGTGCGCAAAGAATAGCGTCGTCGCCACTGCGCATGCTCCGAACGCAAACCAGGTTTTGCGCTTTGCGTGTGCAATTTTAGCGTGCGCTATTTCTCGGGAATAGCGTGCGTACGCAAAGAGTCTTTGCGCTTCTCCAAGGAGGATTCGTAATGAGAAGTTGGCTAAAGCCAAGACGAGCAGAGTTTAAAAAAAATGGCGGCTTGCAGAATTATGTCGGCGGCTGCTTCGGTGGCGTCGTGAGTGCGACGTCGGCGGCATTCTCGCGACTGCGATTTTCAATACGGGACGACACTGTACTCGGTTTGGCAACGATCACCGGCAACTTGATGCTTGCGACGCACCGTTAACGGTGATTTAGTCCGGAATCATACGACCCGGATGACGTCACTTCTTGTCGTCTTTTTTTTTCTTTTTCGGGAAAGATTGACATTATAAAACCACCATTGTTGCTTTAATTTATCTCTAGCGTAAGTTATGCGTTATCGCCAGGCTTGGTTACGCAAGCCTGATAACGCTTGGCTTACGTTACTCAGATACAAAGTATCACAATAAAAAAAGATACACTGGCAAGATTGCGTTAAGCCGCCACCCGGCCCGCCAGTTCAACGAGTCGACCACCCATCCATCTTTGCAAAGGCAGCGGTACTTGGACCTTGCACCCCAGACGAAAGCACGCATTGAACGAACCTGAAACTCGCCGACACCCAACGCTGCAAAAGCCGCCACGTCGCGCACGCCGCCGCGTTTCGTGGGAAAGTGGTCTTTGGAAGGCGCAACTCGAATCCAGCCATGCGTGCGAGTGCAAAGGGGATGCACTGCGAGCTTCCGAGTTCGTCCCTTTGCACCGCGACCGAGCCGGAATATATTATTTGCTCGCTGAGATTACAGGGAATGCCGTAGATCGAGCGCTTCTGATAACGCTATTCGGGGAAAGCCCAATGCTGAAAATGACGCAAGGACGGCCTGTAGGACTTGTATGTGCTGTCGTCAAATTACTATAGGATTAAATTCATTACATCAACTTTTTTTTAACAATACATGTTATGTGTACACGGCATACCATACATAAAGGTACATTAGAAACCAAGGAAGTGTGATCTGTAACTTTGACTAAAATGTAAATACACAGATTTTTATTTCCCCCCCCCCCCCCTCCTCTTTTTCTTTCCCCATGTTAAATCTGCCAGTTGCCACATGCTCCGAGCGGGTCTCAACCAGTCAAGAAAGACAAAGGATGATGCGAATCGTTTCTTTAATTTCTGTAAAACATCGTATAATTCTATATACATGAGAGAAAGTAAAGAGAGGCACTGGTGACTTTCATACGAGGGTTAGTCGTACAATAAAACTTATTTACAGCTGGATGACAGGAATCGGTGCCTGACATTTTCCCGGTTACTGTAAGTACGGTCCCCCACTAATATCAGCCTACCGCGTCTAACTACACATGGTTTCTACAGACCGCGAAATGGTCCCTCGTTGGATGTAGATGAAAAGATTGACAAGACAGGCCTAACCCTAACGAGCTTTGCATTGCGCGGCAAAGTATCTTACAGCGATGAGGATACATGATATGCGTGTTTTAGATTGCACAAAAATGCACGCGAACGTTGACTTACGTCCTTTCGTGCATGAAAAAATTTCAAATCAACACTTCTAGAGACACAAAATGACACAGTGTTCATATTTCGTTATGGATAACTATTTTGTCAGTCAGACATCACACTGGAGTGACTGAACCTCACGCAAGTGCACCACCGTCGAAAGGCACTTACTAGACAAACGGCGAGGGCTCGAAACCTAAAATTCTTGCAAAAGTAAAATGAACATAAAATAATGCGCGAAAAACATGCCTGTTCTTAGCCTAGATACAGGACCGGGTAACTTTTCAATGTTCCGTTTGCTGAACATACATCAAACGATAGTTCCAATTGACTCCAGTTTCAAAGAAAAGTAGAGCACATTAAAGCTTGTCACACACTCGTTGTCGTCGGCACAGACTGTACAAAAAAAAAAGGATTGTTTTCTTTCACGTTCAGAAACCAAACACAAAAAACAAAAATGTCGGAACGTCATTCACTTTGGTTGAACACTCATTCCCGTTGAACGACGCACTCCTGATCCACATAGGTTCAAGTCGAACGATCGTCAACAGCTGGTCGTCACAACACCACAAGGGCCAGAGTCATAGCCCCTATTTACACTGGAGCATGACCGAAGATGGACACCCTCATCAGCGCACAGCCTCGGTCAGCACCACACACTCTTCACCTCCGAGTTACACTAAGCAGAGCAGGTCGACAAGAAGTGATGCCGTCACTCGATGTCCCTGTCTGGTCCCAGCGTGGCCAACGAGTAGAATCGCTCCTTGTCAGCACTGCCAACATTGGTGACATGCTGGAAGCAGCAGGGCAACGAGATGTCGCTCTTCCTCGGCAAGGGCTTCGGCTTCGAGGGTCTGTTCTTCTTCTTCATACTCTTGGTGCATCCCTTGGGCATGGACAGACTGATGTTGAGGGGATCCGATATGAGCTCTTCGACCCGGTCCCAAAACTCTTGGGCAAAGTCCGGAACGTCGAAGCTGAGGCCCGCCATCCGGCGATGGTCCGACGACAGGTGCATCGTATGAAAGGTCACGGCGGGCTTCCTGTAGCTGCTCAGGTTGTCGATGACATCCTTCCAAAGAGCGAAGCCGGTGCCCCTCTCAGCAAGGACAATGTGCACCATCCTTCTTGTCCTGGCCCGCGTCTCCCCCTTGTCCAGGATGAGAACGGGAACTCCTGTCCTCGCCAGTTCCCAGCGTCCTGGAGTGCCGTCCTGGCAGACTTCAGTGAAGTACAGGTTGGCGAGACAGTGGCAGGCGTACACGTACGTCTTGTGGCTCTTGAAGCACGATTCGACTTGGTCCACTTCGAGCTCGCCCAGACGGCCGTTTTCATCCGGGTCCTTGCTCAGGGTTCCCACGGTGTCGTACTTGGTGGTGATCTTCTCGATGCCCATCTTCTGCGGGGCCTTCTTCACGATGTCCGAGGAGCAGTAGATGATGGCATCGCTCGAAGCCATGCTCCTGGGAGAGTGTCTCGACTGCCAGGGAGGTCCGAGTCGCAGTCGGTCATTCGGGTCCGACAGCCCTCATGTCCGATAGAGTTTCTGCACGAATAAAAATAAGAGAGATCACTTTGGCTTCATATACTAAAATTCTCGTGGAAACGGAGAGTGCTGTTAAAGCTACGGTGTTAGAGGAGGATTACATAAATGACGAGGAAAGGAGAGACGTGTCGCCCTGTCCTCGTCGTATATGTAATTCTCCTCTAACACCATACAATAAAAGTTGACTGAAACAAAGAAATGATACCCAAAGTGGAAGGTTTTGACCTTTCATAAAATAAGTGCGCCGTGTGTTGGTTTAGATAGCGGAAAGTTAACCAGCCCCAATGGGCGTCTGGCGCTTCCGCTACAGATAGAACTTTGGCCTGTGCAGCAGTACTGCCAGCCTGGGGCCTCTAGTGCGGTCCACGCAGTAATGATACACGAGCATTTTATCAGACGTAGATACGCACAGAAGCGAGGGCGTGCTTTGGGCCAACCAAGTGTTTCAGTGATAATGACCACCAAACTTACACGTGGCGTGACCCCGTAAAGCTTTTTGACAAAATCCTGTACGCCAGCTAATAAAATGGACATTTTTAGATGTCCGTGCTTTTAACTACGTCTCGACTTGTCCGTAAAACTCCACGTCTTCAAAAATATTTTGAACAAACCAAAAAGTTGTTTTGAATCACAAACACACACGCACGCACAGACGCACACACACACACACACGCACAAAAAAAAAAGATAAATAAAACAACGAGACCACTTATGGCACCCTCTCCAACGCCGGAGGAGGCACTGGCAAAGAATTTCAAGGGCGGAAATACTCATAAAAACAACAACAACCTAAAAAACGAGAGTGTATCCCAACTTCGTTACGCCTTGAGACCACCGGAATCTTAAGAGGGGCCGCGGCGCCACAGCCACCACCACCGCCTAGGATCTCTGGAGGAGGGATAGATAAGTAGCCCACACTTCCAATACAAAACAGGCCAAAAAGACGGAGGGAAAAACAAGTAACAAATGAAGCAAAGTAGCGGGGTTGAGCCTATCCAGGTGTGTATATAACTGCTTGAGCGGCTTCGTAGGGAGTAAACTCCGTTTACTCTTAAGTTGACAGTGCGGCGGGAGCCTACGCGCTGGCCAGACCATCCAACCACCTCCCTTCGACCAGGCAACTCCGCTCTCTGCGCCTGGCCATGGGCGGGACCGTGATCACGTGGCGAAAGATAGACCTACGATTGGTTCAAAGAGCACGTAGCTTCCACCGCACTGTCAGTTTCGAACGGAGTACAGTAAAGTCAAAGTTCGAAAACGCCCGCCACCCAGCTCGTGGAGGAAGGAATGTTTTCCGCCGCTTCTGGTGGCGAGGAATTTTTGTGGGGATGTCGTTATTTCGGCGCCCCCTCCCAGCTCCCCCCCACCTCGCTTTAAAAGAAACCATATAAAAACAAAAACACGCCGGAACCATGAAATGATGCGGTGCTTCAAAGGAGATCAAGCGCTCGGAATCTTTGGGAGGTTGTTTCGCGTTCAGGGCCTTTGTTCTCAGAGGAATGTTGGGGCGAAGCGGGAATTTTATTTCAAGTGTTGTTTTTAATTATTATTACTCTTTTATACGAATATTCTACTTTACGTTCGATGGTTTTCGGTTTTTGGGGATCGGGGTCGGGTGATAGAAAAGGTCACGCAATGAGTCTCCCTCTGGTGAAATTGTCACAACCTAATATTTGTGTCTTGAGACTTCAGAACAACGAAAAGAAAGGACACAATTTAATTGACCATGAAATATGAATTTTAGCTACTCATGCACAAATCACCAATATTCTCCAAAGAGCCAAAGTCTTATTCATAATTGTAATTGATAATATTGCTCAAAAGTCGGATACTACAGCTTCGCAGTATACGATAATAGCAAATTATTGCAGATAAGATATTGATTGGTAGGATAAAAGTGGAACAACAGTCATTAATACATATTGAACGCCATGACAAGGTCGAGCTGAAATAATTCACTAACGCATTTAGAAAAAGAAAGAAAAAAGAAGTGTTTGCCGAAAATTCAATGAATGTGCAGATACGCGGTTCATTTCTTTCGGACGACCAGAAACGCGCAAGTCCCGGGACGACTCTCATATCTGTATGGTTCTACTAGCTCCATAAACGCAAGATCCCATAAACGGGCTCAGATGATTGGTTACTTTCCTAGAACCTAAAACAAAAACACATATGAGTAAAAAAAAAAAAGCTTTATTTGAATTTTTTTTTTTAACTCGAACCCGTGACCGCAAAAATGGCGTCCCCGTCTCTCCCATCATCGTTTAACGTTCAAACCCAAATATTTTAGAGACAACCGTTACCCCCTTCAACTTATAAGAGATGGCACGCAAGCCCACACTCGGGCTCCTAAATTCCATACACATGATGGTATACCCACGCAGGCTGCATAAAGTCACAGCCACGGTGGGGCGCCCGAAGAGTGTGACTTTAAAAGAAATATTTCTCGCGCTCACGAAGCAGAGCACCGAGCACAAAACGCTGCGGCTCCAACCGGAAGGCGACATAAATTGATGTGACAATAAACGGGGTTGGCAGTGCGATAGCACACTTTTCTATTACGTGTCGCAAGGATCCAAGAGCGCAAGCCGTCACCCCCGATCACGCGAGCGGCCGGGGAGAGGTCATGAAAGGTGCCAAGCGGGTTCCTCAAATCCGAAACTCACGACATCTTTCACAAAGCGTCTAAGTTTTTTAGGTTGATTTTTCTTTTTCTTTTCAGCTTTTTTTGTTTCTTTTTCACTGCAGAGAAGACTTTGGCATACCAAGAAGAAAAGAACCGCAAATGCGTCACCGTTATAAGGACTCCGTTACACGACCTCGAGTATTACGAAAACTATACGCAGCCCTAGAAAATGTTTGAAGATAAAGCAAAAAATGAAGAAAAAAGAAAAAGAAACGAGGAACCTGCTTTTGCATGTGGAGTGAGTATACAAAAGTTGAAACCGGCACGGGATGAAGACAAGGATATGTTTAAGGCACTTTCAAAGTAGGGTTTTTCGACTAGAAATCTACAGGGGAGTCACATTTCGCAAAATAAGGACGCCAAGGTAGGTACTGAAATATAATCAAATTTCAGCTGTGTACTTATAAACACAATTCTTAAGAGACAATGCCAGTATTAGGCCGAAATATCGACAAGATTCCCCGTGGGTCCTCATGTTTGCCGAAAATATTAAATTACCGCTCTGGTGCTAAAGCATGTCGGAGGAAAGTACAGTAAATGTAACTTGCTTACGCACGTTATCATAAAATTCTGTTTTGTCTTCCATGAAATACATTCTTATATGTTCGTTAAAATTTAGTTTACCAGATGACCTTGTACAACAAAGACTAATATATTTGCATTCATCTGGCTATGATAATATCGTTACTGAAATTTCGGCACCATTGAAACAAAAGCAGCTTTACGAAAATATAAATATTTCTTTTTTATTTAAAAATAAAGATTCTGTGTTTTTTAAGCATGAGCAGGATGCAAATTTTTTTCGGCATTGCATGTTTTCTGTTGCTAATGATATCGGTTTCACTTTATTTTCATCGTTTATTTGATTCTGTTGAAACATTCATAAAGCTGCACAAATAGGTCAGATGAGTTGTCAAATTACTCGCCCTACGCACGAACTGGTTTTATATATGCATGGTCAGATATATGAGTGACATCTGTCGACAATTCTATTCTCGAGTTTAAAACCATCCATAAAACGTAACTCGAAATTACTCAGATGAGCCGTCTAACGATTCGGTTCATGCCCGAACTCGAGTAGTATGTGCTCGATCATACGAGTTACGTCTTCACAATAGTGAATCCTCACGACATCACAAACGGCGCAAGCACGGGAGGGAGCATGCGGGATGTTCGTTCTTGAAAGCGGAGAATGCAGGCGCCTATTCAACGAGGCAAAGACCGGGCGATGGTTTTAAAGCAGGATACACGTCCTCATTTGGACGAGCGGACGAGGTGATGACTTATAAAGCAGAACAGAACGTTGACCAAATAAATAAAATAAACAAAACCACAAGGTCGCACGATAACGTCGCCGTCGCACAAACGCCAGCAATGGTTAACGTTGTTGCCGTTCACACCAGGCAAACGAGCAACCAAAACTGTCGAGCAACAAACACGCAAGCAATTTCTCATTTTACTGTTTCGAAGCGTTGGTTTATTAGAATTATCTGCTGGTTGTTTGTTTCATGAGGCATCGATGCCACCGGGTTCTGTCGGGTGCTTATCTTGTTAATAAATGGTTACATATTAAAACGAAACAAAAAAGACAAACCAAACAACGCATAAAAAACATGCTAGAACAAGCGCTGTTATGGTGAGCCAGGGTTTTGTTTAAACGTCTTTGAACTATGCTAAGGATGCTGTCTGTCGGCGCGTCAATAAATCTTGATAATAAGAACGTCCCCCTTTTCGCACCATAAAGATCTGGCCGTTCCGATGGGGAATAAAACATGGGAGTTTCAGTGCTCTATGCTAAAAGAGGCTTCGAAATTAGCACAAATTCGTCCCCTTCAAAGTTGGCTCGGTTAATATAAGAGTTGTCCTCGTGTGATTAGTCTTACGTACATTTTTTTTTTCGTGCTGCTTGGTGGTTATACATCAAGCCTACAAAGCGTGTCAGTGGACATGAATTTAAATATATTTCGCTAAATCGCTTTAAAGATGGATCGCGTACAAATTTAGATAGTTGGAAGTTGGGTAGCCACAAAATAGGCTACGAGAAACACTTTGATTAATGCCTTCCGTACGACTGCTAGCGTCGAATTCGATTCCCTTGTATATCCGCTACAGTAAAGTTACCTTCTTTTTTTTAGTAGAGACACCAAAACAAACTTACGTCGTCTGGACAAAACTCACCGTCTGTTATGCCACTCTTTCCTAATGTAGAGACTGTATAGCTCCCACTTAGCTCCAGGGTGGAACACGTTCACCTCTTACACTAACCGGAACAGCACGCAATAGCCGAGAGGCGCGCCAGACACTGGATGTCGCGCTGCAGGCACGCGTGTCAAACGAAAGGTGTGTGCGTGAAGCTCTCACGGGAAAGTTCAGCGGGAAGAGGATATCAGGCTCATTCCGGGTATTGTAACACTCCCCGTGCTAAAAAAACAAGGCGAGTCGTCGCCCGTCCAGCCTGCTTCGCCGTCGAGGAAGTTCTAAATTTAATTTTTGTGCAATAATCCGGTGCCGGTTTCCTCAGTGGAGGAAGCGTGGCTGGTGATTATTGCGCAGGCATTACAACTCTGCAGACGCTTTTTTTTTTTTTACCCGTTAGCCGCGGGTCATTTCCGTACTCGGTACTCAGCCTTAATGAACAGTGGCGTAGCCAGGCATTTTTTTTTCGGTAAAAGAGGGGGGGGGGGGGGGCGGGTCGTAAAAGCTTATGAAGTGATTCATGGAATCTTTTGAGTGAAGCACTTTTTCGATTACATAATATTTGTTGAACTATGACCGAAACGCTTTATACTGTCGTGGCCCCAAGAAAGAATAAAACAATAGGAACATTACAATTCTCTTAAAACCTTAATAAATATGTAGGTACAAAAATTGCACAGCTGCAACCGCGAGTGAATAGTATCGGGACCGCAAGACCGTTTTTAATAAGTAATAAAATCCGCGATGTATTCATGTATTAGCAATTATTTCATTTTCGAAAACTCATTTTTATTCGTGGTTCAGAACACTCATGAATTCCGATCATGCTCTTCCAAAGAGTCAAGTCAAATACGAACACCCCACTTCTAAAAACCGATTTTGCATCCAGATGTTTTTTTCTTCTTAAACTTGGTATTCCGTTAGCGTTACACTTTAGATCGAAACGGCATACATTTTATTTCTTGTGACTGATTCGAGAAGACTGCTTGCCTCCTTCAGCTGAAGGCTCCAGCCCAATTTGATAGAGCGGATTCGATTTAAGCGAATTCGCTTTAAGTAAATTCGTTTTAAGCCGCTTCGCCCTAAGCGGTCAAAAGCGCCATAGGTAGGTTCCCGGGTTCACGCAGCCATACAGTGTTCGGTCAAACGCACCGCCGCCAATCAAAACAAGGCAGTCACTCACCAAAAACACAGACAAAAGGAAGAGTCGAACGGTCGGTGCATTTGAGCGTGCCACAGACGGGAAATCCAGCTGAGCTCGCCCAAGCGTCGGCTAGAACGGCAAAGGCTGCAGCGGCTTTTGGCGGACAAACCCGCAACCCATGCGATTGCTGTCGTCCGTTACAATACGTGCCTGTTGTTTCTTTCGTTTCCTTCCGTTTTTTTTTTCGCGCGATAATATATATGTATATATTTCTTTGTTTTTTGTTTTAGAGGCATCCTTTTCGAGCAGCGCCGTTGGCGCGTATCACCCGAGCCGACCAGGAACTGCGTGGGAAAGGTCGCGTGTTTTTGGTGGGGTTACCCTCTGCCCTCGTGCACTCTTGCGTACTCAGTTCCTCTGCAGACCAGTTTTCAGTGAGTGTGTGTGTGTGTGTGTGGGGGGGGGGGGGGGGGGCTGTCATGCTCCCTCCCGTTCTGCTCCCAGGGATTGCATGTTTCTGTCACAAGTACCACCGTCTGGATAGACGCCTTTGCTCTCTCGACATCCATTGTTTGCAACGGGACAAGTGACAGGGAGAAATATTTCCCCTTGTCAGCTGCGCATGTGCGAGTCTTCTGTGGTGGCGCATGCGCAGTGCGTACCGGAGGGCCCACCGTACCGTGCCGTATCGGGTGTGCAAAAACTGTTCCCTGAAAGTCTCTAGTGTCCGCACACTGTCTCTTGTACGATGCATTAGTAGGACGGCCGCAACCTTAAAACAACATTCTTAAGAAAAGAGAAAAAATAAAGGATCTGCTTGTACAAGGCAAAATTGTGGCCTTTTTTTCTCTTTTTCTTGCGAGCAATTTAAGCTTCCGGTTCGTGATATGGAAAGCTCGCAACAAGAAGCGAGCCCATTTCGATCCGCGGAGTTTCGTTGGACCTTGAGACGTCACGACTGTCGATCGTTCCTTCAGTCAGCGATAAACGCCGTTTGGTTATTCGTTGTACACCAATGCATGGGAGTTGCCTAGGGGTCAAGTGCATGCCAAATTTAAAGGGTTTCATAGTTGGTTATATTGTACTTCATGTTTTTGAAACGTGAACAATAACGAGCTGCGGTGCATGCAATTTAGCTTTTTATACACCTGCATCGCTATCTATGCCGGTTTTAAGAAAAAAAAAAGAAACAACAATGACACCAGTTTGATGTCACTTGGCTATAGCAATTAAAAGTTAAGGCACAAAGCAGTTATAAAAAAAAACGGAAAAGAAAAGCGCCCATAAACATATCAGAATGTACAAGTCTCCAGCACGTGCGATGCTTAGCACGGGGCCAAATAGTAGCTCGTATATTTTGCCACGGGCCATGTGTGTGCACTAAACGCAAAATATTGTGTATTTTCTAAATTACGAATTTATCACTCTCTCTCACTCACTCACACACACACACACACACACACACACACACACACACACACACACACACACACACACACACACACACACACACACACACACACACACACACACACACACACACACAACAGAATTTTACAAAAACAAAAAGTCCGTGATTTAAAGTTACAAAGGCAATGAAGAAAAACGGGCGTGCACGAACAACAAAAACACACAGATGCACAGAGAGGGGGTTGAGGTCGGGTCCGGCGTGAGGATCACCTTTGTCACGGTTTTATTTCAACGCTCACGCCGAGATTTGCGAAGAAACGCGACGGCGGCGGGGGCACCGTTCATCAATGCGAGTGCTCCTCCGGTGGGGCAGCTTTGCCCGGGGGATTAGCGTCGGGATGGCCCCACAGCCTCCCTCACACTCGCCGGCGTCGAAACACTCATCAAAGAACAAAACTATGTTTCACAAGACAGCCAGCGGGAGGGATGCACCGTCACAGCGGTCATCGTCCGACAATCACGCTTTAATATAAAAAAAAAAAATTATAAGGATAAATAGAACAAACAAAAAAAAAAGGGGGGGGGGAGGGAGTGTGGCTTGGTTTCATCCTCGCTTTGTTATTGCGAAGCACGGCGGGGGTTTCTCCGGTGACCTCACGGAGCGGAGGAGGGGAGCACGATTCTCATTGTCTTGGCTGGAATTTTTGAAGGTTTCAGGCGTCCAACGGGAAATGTAATCCGACGCGCACAAAAGAGAAGACGGGTAGCGCAACCGTGATGTTGAACGAGAATTGCCATCGCGGGTCAAAGGCGGTCTCGTTACATGGCGGCTATCTTGGCCCAATCGAGGGAATCTAAGCTCAAATGCTGACGTTGGTAGGTATACAGTACCCTTTCAGCAAAATTTAGAGTCCCTGGGGTTTTAAACGGATGAGCAGATATATTCGGCACAAGAGAGCTCCTGCACACACTCAGAAGGCGTTTCACAGCCCAGTAAAAAGATGGCAGCGCGCAGAAGGCGATTACAGACCGTTTCATTAGGGTCATAGCAGAGAGGGTAAAAGAGAAAAAATGCACTCCCCTCTCACCCCGTGTGTCGTCCGCTCCGCCGAGTGGGCTGTAGCTAGCGTCCGGCTGGCGTGCAAACTTTGTTTGAAATCGCGTCATTTTGGAACTTTTAAGCGCAGGTGCGCAGATTTTGGTATGCCAGTTGTCGTGTAATACTATGCTAGATAAAAAGACTCACAGGGTCCAATTGCGCTGTTACCTGCGTGCAAATAAAAAAAAATAGGGAAAACTGTGTCAGACTGGCCGGTCTCTCTGGCGAAAAGTAAATCCGGTTGCTGTACCTTTTTTACTATACAAAGTTCGTACTGGTGTAGGCCTTTAGCGACCATGAGTGGAAGTCTGAAATAATAAATACAAAACGTGCTCTCCTGCCGCAATACACGCAGTAGTTGAGGGTAGTACTGCCGGCTGACTCAACTGCTATTTAAGTAACGGAAAAAAGATATGCTAGACATAACTATTCTAACGCGAACCATTTCACAACGGCAGCCACGAGCGAGAGTTCGATGTTCCGTACAGCCCGCCGACACAGGTCAAAGATGGAGAACGGCAGCCTCCCGGTTTGTCGTCTGCTATACTTCGTTTCAGCTTCCGTCCGAGCGCAGCCAAAGGCTGAGGGACGGTTCACAACTTCGAGAAGAGCATTCCTACGCACCACAAAGTAGTCCGTAAAAGTAATTATTTTAAAATAACTGTTTTGTGCGTAAACACTGCACAATATTCCAGATCTGTACTGCTGAGAATGATTTGCAACTAAAGGAATTAAATCTCTGAAGTTTAGTTCGTTATTAATATTGTAAATTAATGTGGTTTGGTGAAAACATGTACATCCTCTGGCAACACGGCTGCAGCGCTCGGTTTTTCTGTGTGATTTCGTTCCCGTAAAGCCGAATCATGTGCTTCGCTGCTTTCCTCACCGAGTCGCTTCAAAACGTCCTTTCGCAAAGGCACGTTCGGGCGTCAGGCGAGAGAGGTCGTAATGAATGTCTACTTTCAAATTCGGCGGGAGACTCCGGTCGCGTCGTACCGCGAATACGTTGAAAACAAGAAAAGTGTCCGGGCCACTACAATTCACTGATACGCGGCGAAATCAGGGCACCCCTTTACCTGCCGATCACATTGAACACCAAGAAGCTGGTGGAAAGGACTGCGCCTCGAGCCCTGGTATATCCAGACAATACAAGGAAACATCAACGGCCGGGTCATCGGGCATCTTGCAATGTGTATTTATATCTCGAAACTACGCCGAAATGCCGAACAGGTGGAAAGCTCGAACACAGACGCCAGCGGCCACCCTACGTACTGACATCCCCTGTGAATAAATTTGAGAACGTGAAAGGTCACTTTTTAAACCTGTAGCAGACGATACCGTTGATATACACCCGTAGCAGACGAAATACTCGGAGAAGGCGGGCAGCGCGGACGACCAGCGGCGCAGCGGAGTGATACAAAAGTGCAGGCGAGATCGCGCGACCTATTGCGGGCGTGTGATTGGCTCCGGCCACACGTAGCTTTGGCTGCGCTCGGACGGAAGCTGAAACGTCGGGCGCGTGCCCTTTCTCTCGTTTTACCCCGCCGAACCAGCCGAACCCGCTGAATTTCCCGGATGTATGGAGAGGGCGCTGCTGTCGAACAAAATGGTGCCGCCCAGAGAGCGCTAAATGGAATGGTCTATAAGGGCTGGAAGAATGCGGGGCGCAAGTTGGTCTGCTTCTTTTACAGGGGTTGTGGTGACTTCAGAAGGACGCCGAGCTCTGATTAGCTCTGATGGAAGGATAGTGGGTAGACCACAAAGCAAGCTGCCTTGAGGTCTGCCCACTATCCTTCATTCAGAGCTAATCAGAGCTCGGCGTTCTGACGTCAACACAACCCCTGCAAAAGAGGCAGACCAACTTGCGCCCCGCATATCCTCTGCTCGTTGAGAACATGACATGATGTATGAATGCGGCCGTATCACGAAGTCCGCGTTACATATCTCAATTTCTTAATCTCACAATGGTGGTCTGCACAAGGATCCCACGAGAACACCACGACCTTATTATTATTATTACTTTTTTTTACATATTGCAGCCCCAATGGAGCTATGGGAGGAGTGGGGATCATATACAGACAGTTAAGACATGACAATCAACCACTGTCAACGGCACACAGAAATTCTTCAGCTTGTGGTGACCCCGGACGTTTCCTCCTGACAAATTCAAGCGTTCAATGGTGTGAGGACAAACAACTATTTAAACGTGTCGGTACGTGCATGAAACGGTAACATATTTAAATCGTGGTGACTCCTCGTTGAAGTTGGGTTGATAAACTTGATGTAGTCATCGAAAGAGGCAAAACGTGATGGGTTAATCATAAAATACAATGTCTTTAGGCGCTCTATATCACGACGCCTAGCACGGGAAGGTTAGAGGAAGGAGAAAAGTTTCGGTCATACCGACGACAAATAGAACGTGCTGATTTCTTCTGAACTGATTCCACTTTATTTATCTCAGATTGTTTGTAGGGAAACCAAATTATAGAACAATAATCGAGGGTTAGGCGTATTAAAGTTTGAAAAGTTCAAAAGCTTTGCGTACAGTGGCGCCACACGTAAGGCACACCGCAGGTATCAAGGTCTTTTAAGGGATTTGTTACATGTCGTGTCAATGTGCTTTGACCAAGATAAATCTGACGCGAAGAGAAGACCAAGGTATCTATATATTTGAAAACTCTTTCTAGGAATAAAACGTCGAATGAATAATTATATACAGAAGGTGAGGAACGCATAGAAAAAGTCATAAAGAACGGTCTTACGGAAGTTTGAGTTATTAGCCCAGGTTTCACACCAATTGCATTGGGACGATCGGCCATTGTGTCTGCTCTGCACTAAGCACCAAGATGGCGACGGCCACTAGCAGATCAGGGAACGGAGTGCCGATACTCTAGCGTAGCTCATTTAGTGGCTCTAATCAGAACCATGTGTGCATACGGAGGGCTGAAATCAGCACCCAGCCAGAACCATGCGTATACCAAAGACCGCCGACCTTCAACCCAAGTCACACACGTTATCTCGGGAACAAGCAACTGTACACTGTACAGTGCTTATGCCCAGGCATTGTCGCAGTAAAAGGTTGCATGCTTTAATGGCTTATAGTCGCAACAACAAAAAAATTGATGCCATCGACCATATAGACATCAAGCGTAAACATCACAAAGGTAATCGGATCGTTTGAGAAGCGCAGTGCCCCCGTCGTACCACGAATGATCCCCGTATTCCTTCTGTGCAGTCGGTCCTCCCAAACACTTACGACGGCTACCCGTGACTAATCAAATATTTTACGCAATCGCGCTTAACATAGAAGGCAGTCGACGATTTTTCACAGATTGCCGGCAGCTTCGAAGATCGTCTTCGGGTGGTCAAAGTGGGACAGATGCGATGATGGGCACCGCGTGGAAGGCGAGAACCGCGACGCTGTGCGCGTAGCGTTTCAAGCTTGACTGCGCAAATTGTCCGCTATGTCTTCAACGGGTTAGAACGAAGCGGCTAGCCCTCACGACCTCAATAACGGCGCGCTGCTAATTCAATATGGGAAAGGCGTCGTCGACACCGCGCCTAACGGTTGGTTTTACAGATCGTTGCGCGTGTGAGCGGACACGGTTCTGACTAGAGCCACTAAATGAGCTACGCTTAAGAGTATCGGCACTCCGTCCCTCGATCTGCTGGTGGGTGTCGCCATCTTGGTGCTTAGTGCAGAGCAGAATGTCTAATATACCAACATTTCCCGGATAAAAAGGGTATAGTGCGGAGTCCCCAACGTCACTCTAAAGAAGGCGAACGCGGGGCACAAATTGAACGCGAGCGCTGACGCCAGCGTTCGGGTGAGACTCGCGTCCTCGCTGATTGGACACGAATCTGAGCCCAACGCTGACGTCATCACTCGTGTCCAATCAGCGCCCCACGTTCGCCTCGTCAAGGTGACGTCGAACATTCGGGTGGTGCGTCCCGAGCACCATGTTAGCGCTCCACAGCCAATCAGATTGCAGCTTTAGTCGATAAGAATGTCGAAGAACGAAGCAAGAAGCGGGCCTGCGTTAGTTAAAATGTTAGAGACTCTAATAACTGCATGTCTCGCTGATTGGTTGACCAACCTGCGCCGAGCGTTTGCGTTACTTTTTTCGTTCCCAGTGCGGTGTGAAGGTAGAGCTACACGATCCGAGATCACGAGCAGCCACAGACGCACGGAAGAGATCGAGTTTGAGCTCAGTGTATAGTAGTGACTTGCTATATTTTGGGTCGAGATGGACAAAATTATGCGCAGGAAAATATCTCTACCAACGGATCCCCAAAGTCAAAGCAAGCAGTGCTCTAAGCCCTTGAAAATGCTCAGGGACTATTTTGTTTTCACACAGACCGTTACACTGCCGACAACAATGGAACCTCGAGGTCGATTTTCTCATAATCTGCTCGAACGGAAACGACAAAGACAACCTCACTGATCGCCCTCACGTTTTGCATGCCATCAACGCCCCAGTCATCTCCAAGAGAACACTCGGAAGACAAACAACAGTGATTACAACATTCCATCTCATCGTCCGCTCCCAAGGAGCGTTAGAAATGGAAAGCACTTCCTAATTCGCCTCCGTCCCAGTCAGACAATGGCGCTTTAACAACGACAGCCCCCAATGGGGCCGAGCTACGCAGCACACGACGTTCGACCTCCCTGAAACGACCGCAGCGGAGGTGGTGGCAGCGGCGGCGCCAAAAAGCCTTTACGCATCAACAAGACCACAAGACAAAAAACAAAGGTCGCGCAAGTCGATCCTTGAACCAAAGTCCTTGAATATATATATTTTTTCTTCTGTTAGTTGCTTACAGAGAAGTGGTCTCCGCAGGAAGAGGTGAAGAGAGGGAGAGAAAAAAACGCATCTACGTTTCACGGCGCACCGTGCCGTGCCGTTGGTTCTACGCAGCGCACCCGTGGCACCTTTGGTTGTTCCAAGGCCTTCGAGGAGGCTCTTCTGGATTCAGGCGGCGTTTTCTCCGCGTGGAACCGGAGGTAGCAGCATGCATTCGTCTCTTCCTTTACGTGACCTCTATTTATTTAACCCGCATCTATGTGTACCGCCCTACCGCGTGTGTGTGTCCGAGCGAAGATGCAGGTCAACCCGTGACTGTGTCCATCTGTTAACTCTGTTGGACATCGACCAATTATCGTTTTTTCTTTGTCCATTAGTTTTTCTGCGTGAAAGAAAAAAGATGTGGGTATAATAAGCGATATGTGACTCATGCTAGCCGTAAATTACAACCGACGATTGATTCTTGGCCGGAGGTTGCTGTGGTGCCCACGTGCTCATGACTCCCGCTGTCTTGTTCGTTATAAAAGAAGTATTACGCCATAGCGACTGTGAATGGCTAGACACTATTTTCGGAACGAACCAACCAGCGTAATCCGTCAGTCTGAAATCAATGCTGGTCGTTCAAGCGCAAGCACGTCATTTACGCGAAGGAGGTTAAATTGCAACGGCTGCGCCCGGACACTGGGAATTAGTATGCTTGGTTCAAGCACCGACCTCTTGCTTGTTTGTTTGGTATTTATTGGTACTTGACGAGAACGAAAAGAAAACGGCATCGATGTAAGGACCATGGGTAAGACTACAAGATGCTCTACCGAGTAACCGTGTGTTGCCGTCGACGATTTCAAGTAACCGTCCCCCGCGCACAAACGTCAGAGCCTGCTGGGAGTGCAAACACAGACTAAACGCCCCAACACAAGCAGAGGTAGTGGCTATAAACAATGTTTTGACAGAGATCGGTATCCGCTGGGAAACAAAGCAGTTTGCATTTATTCTCATGTAAAATGAGATAAACTTTCAAAGAACCCTAACAACGTTAAACACAACGTTTACAGTAAAATGGATAGGTGGGCTAGTTGGTACATGTTTAACTTGTGAAGTGAAAAAAGTGTCCCCAAGCAAGATCAAAGTGGCAGCCAGAGAATTGTGTCAACGCCTGGAACTGACCAGCCTGGCAAAAAAGGTTCAACAGGCCAAGAAGCTTACCCTAAGCGTGTTTTTCACCGCAAAAACGCACAAAGTAGAATGTCCGCTTAGGGCCATCGTGACCGAAAGAGACTCTTGGCAGAGGGAAGTGGGAGGATACCTCAGTAGGCAGCTAGCCACCCTTGCCCTTAGGGACCCATACCTAGTCCGGAACTCAGAGGTGATCTCACAGCTCTTTTCTGAAGGGACTCAGAGCTATAGCGGAGGTTTTTCTGTAGATGTGGTAGACCTGTTCTATTCAGTGCCGCATGATCAACTGTTCCTCGCCGTTAGGCGTTGTATTGAAGAAAATGGCGAAACTTCATTCACGAGCTCTAGCGGTGTGAGTGTGGAGTCCTTTATGGAAATGCTAACTTTGTATTTATCCTCAACTGTTGTGTCCTTTGATAACAACTTGTTTGTCCAAAAGCAAGGGATTTGCATCGGGTCACGAGTCGCGCCAGTGTTGTGTGACATATTCTTAGCAGAATGTGACAGAGAAATATCCGAGGGCTTAGACACGGGAGTGAATCTCAAGGTTTTCCGCTACGTGGATGATTTTTTGGTGCTTGTGCCACATCCCCATGTCTGTAATGACGACATTATCAGTAGAACGATAGATGTTTTTTCCTCTAAATCACATGGCCTCACCTTCACCCACCAAACTATGGTGTCAAAACGGCTGCAGTTCTTGGATTTAAACTTGCACTTCGACAGGGACCACGTATGCTGGAAGTACCAGCCACGCTCGAAGAAAGGCGTTTTGCCTTTCTCGTCCGCCCACTCCAAATTAGTCAAACGAGGAATCGTGTCGTCGTTGATGAGAGCCTCCCTAGACAAGTCGTGTAGGCATAGCATGGGCGAAAGCTTTCTTGATCAAGTGCGACGCCTTAAAACGGCGGGATATCCAGAGCGGTTTTTGAAAGAAGTGGCAGAATCCTTGGTTTCTAAGGTTAAAAAAAGGAACGGAGGGGAAGCGGCCGACCAGAGAAAAAAGACACGACCGGTGGTAATCCCATACGTCCACGGGCTGTCCCACGGCCTAAAAAGAGTCGCCGCACACTTTGAGGTGCCCGTGGTGTTTTCTGCGCCGTCAAAATTGTCCAGTCTCTGCTCAAGAGTTAACAAAAAAGAAAAAACTGAGGCTTGCGCCAAGAAACACGCCACGCAGTACATTGAATGCGCAACGTCAGTTGTTTACGAGATACCTATGACTTGCGGAAAAGTGTATATAGGGCAAACGGGGAGGTGCATCAATGATAGGGCGCGCGAGCACGCCCTATCTGTTAGAAGTTCCCCATCGGGTAATCTAGCAATTCACTGTGACAGGTGTCCGTGCGCGCCTAATCTTGACAAAACAAAAATAGCTGGAAAACTAAAAAACAAAACTGAGAGAGAATTGTTTGAGGCCTACTGCATTAGAGTGAGGGGCGAGGATTGCTGCGTGAGTGCACCGTCAGTGCACTTAACTGAGAAAGAGTTTTCTTTTTTGTGTCGGGAGCCTGAATTTGTGTACAAATAGTTAAGTGTTTTTCAATAAACGTTCAGTTGTAAGTTAGCGCTTGGTCCTGTCTCGTCTTTCCTCGTGTCCTTGTTCTTTAGGCGCTTCACAAGCACAACGTTTAACAGACCGAAAATACCTAGCGCACGCCATCACTTTTAACAAGAAAAGTTAAAGTTAGAAGGGACGGTTGGGGGGTAGCGATTCTAAGAACCAAAAAAGGTAGGATACAAAGCCGCCCTAAAAACTAATTTTTCTCAGAGCGTCTGACACCGAATTGGCAGGTTCGTCACATGAGATCGTTCGCCAAGAAGGCCACCGAAAAGCGAAGGCTCTTGCCAAGAGGAGACGCCGTCTTCCACGAGCGAAGCCTCGTTGGTGGCGACCTCGAGCTCTAGGGCAGTCTTCGAAAGACGACTCGTGTTTATGCATAAGGATGCCTTCACGTACGGGGTCGCCATTCACGAACACGAAAGCCAAACACGGCGAGAGGGCACTCACACGTTGGCACCGTTTCCGGAGTGCTGTTGACAACACAGTGCTGACTTAGTCATCGGACGGTTGCGATACGGACGGGCATTGCATCGGTGAGTATTGGTGTAGTATTGGTGCACGTCGTTAGAAATCGTACAGCACTGGCCATATCACACCACCAATTAAACATAAGACAACGATATTTGTAGTAAAACTTAACTTTCGGCTGCATAACTATTCCTACAAGAAATCTGACACCACAACTTGTGATGGGTGGCAACAGGCGGGTGCAGTTATTCATAATTACACAAACGACCCCCGCCATTAATGCAGTGTCTAGCAAAATAACAACAACAACAACAAAAAACACGTTTTTAGGGGTTTAACGTGGTTAAACATACGCAGGACAAACTCCAGCGAAGGACATGGATATTCATTTAGACCACCTTTGAATATGTAACCTGCAATAATAAGTCAGAATGCAGGGAACTCGGCAGGTATTCAAACCCTCCAGCTGGTGATCGGTAGGCCGGCAGTTTCGAGGCGACGTGTCAATGAAAATGCGAAACAGATACCGCTTACGTGTCAATTTTCGTTTTCAGACGTTTCAGTGACGCGAATCTTCGCGTACCATGTTCACAGTTTCACACGTAAAAGCAAAGGGCAGACAAGTCGCCATGTTCCATGCTATTGCCTGGGTTGGCCTTGAAGACAAAGCAATTAATTATACCGAGTCCAGAGGAGAGCCCCATGGATAGGTTTGCGAAAACAGAGGTCGTCCCGAGTAATATCGCGAAGACACGCTCCAAAAACAGTAATCGGTCAGAGCTTAACTCTAGATGGCCCTTCAGCAACCCTTCCTAAATAAAACAAAGCGCGTTAAAAAACATAAGTAGCCCAAAAGGTGGGAGCGCGTAACATGCGACCTGATCAATTGAATACCCACACACGGCTCCCGCTCGTTTCTCCGTAGACTGTATAACACTATGCCGCTGAACTCCCGCCTTGGACAGAAGTATAATCGGTATAATTGCCTCCATACATATCATATGCAGTTTCCCTTTCCAGTCGCTCTCCTATCACTTCCTGGATGCCCAACCACCTGCGCTTTCAAGCCGATCACGAACTCAAGGAGATAATGACGCGGGGAATCGCCGCTAGTCATCGCCAAATCCGCCAACCGTTGAACGGCGGAGTCCACATCGAGTTTCAAGGGCACCGGGAGGTCAAGCACCATGCATGAACAGCACCTGTTCATGCTCGTGTGCAAATCGCAGGAGCCACGGCGCCCCTTCGTCGGTGTCCGTGGCCTTTCGATGGGCGCTCTGTTTCACCTTACGATGGACCGCGGAGAACACACTACGAGCCACCCCGGCCAATCAAGAGGCTGTAGACGCGTCACGTGACATTCACGCGGGATTGGATTGGATTGGCTTCGATGGGTTGTAGCGTCTTCTGTGGTCCATCGTAAGGTCAAACAAAGTGTGGGTATAAACACGTCGGCGTGGTCTACGCCAGACGAAAATAAAGATGGAGGTGTCTGGGGTTGAATTCATTACGGCGTCTTTGAGAGCGCAGTCGCGGTGCTCTCGAGGGAACCCAAACCTGTTCGGCTCGGTATGGGGGCTCTCGGAGGCAATTTCGGGCGCGCACGTTTTCTTCCTGGCCTGGAAGATCGGCTTATCTTCGGAAAAGAACGCTGCATCGCTAATCCACGTCTCTCGCGCACTACACGTGCTTCGCGTGCTGCGCCCGAAAACTAGATCGTGCAAGGGTGTAGATATATAGACAGTGTAGCAGAGTTCAGAACGGGTTACACTCGTTCAGTGGCATTTGGTTGCGAGCCTCATCTATAGATTAGGGAAATAATCTAACGAGGTTTACTACTGAAAGTATATCTCTCGCATTTGTATCGGTTTTTATAAGGAAACATTGTGAGGAACACTTTTTTTACTTTTTTACTTCGGCGTTTGGCGGTCATGACACGCTTACACTATCGTGGACCGGTGGGTGCATAATTTAAACAGAGCGAAGACGAGGACAAAGTAAGAGTTAACCGATATGACACAGACTCTCAATTAAAGCAGAAGGTGGCATAAAAGGGCATACTAGTGACGGCAGTGTAATGAACACGTGATATGCATGTTTTGTGGGTTTTTTTTCGTGGTTTATTAGGGTGACAAGTATGCTATTTATACTAGATGCCAGCATGAATAAACTTGAGTCGAGATTCCGCACTGTGACCTGTAGGTTACCTTTTACTTTTTCCTCGTCTTCGCGCTGTTTTCTTTTTAAATTTTTTCTTAAGAGTAGTTCCACTGCAGTTGCCTTCGCAGAACCGAGAGAGAAGTAGGCTATAAGGTCGCATAGTCAAAGTACAAAGGTAACAGCGCACCGACTTGTCTCTTGGCTTCGAGTCCTCAAGAGACACCGCGAGACTTCCAAGCAAGTGCCGCGTGAAAATGAATGATAGACCTCATCCGGCGGCTTTGCCGCTCCAACGACGCTGTCGATGAGGTCCGTTGAGAAATTTCTCCTTCTGCTCAAAAACGCGCAGGCTACCCGGGGTCCCCCACTAATCTGGATTCCCCGGCAATTGTGGACGGGTCACACCGCGTCATTGTCTCGGTGGCGCGGGGGGGGGGGGGGGGGGGGTCGTCGCATTAGCGTATAGATGAAACGAATACGATGACGTGAATCCGTGGCGAAGCCCTCCCTCCTCGACACGCGCGGATGCGTACGGGCGAGACGAGAGGGACTTCACCCCGCGCTTTCGAAACGAGGAAGTGTTGGACGGTTGCGCACTCGCGCGGCATCTCACGCCGTGGCGAAGGAAACCGACGAGAAAGAAAAATACGGAGGAGTTGGTGGAAAGCGAACCAAGTGCGAAAGAAAGAAAGGACTTCCGCCGAAAGAACGGATGACTCGCTTGGCCTCGTTGGATGCGAGAAGAAAACTTCGCCGCGGGAAAAGCAGACAATGAAAAAGTCAGTAGGGGAAAAATACGGAAGCTATACTTCGCTGCTCCTTGAGATGAACCGTGACATTTTTTTACAGCAGCCAATCTAGCGGTGTGCACGCGTCACATGACTACGCGTCCGGCACGTCACTGCGTTGTCCCGAAGGTCACGTGATATCCACAGGGCACTGGATTGGCCTAGATGGCTCGTACAGTCCCCTGCGGTCTACCGTAAAGTTAATCGGGGTACAGAAGTCCAGGGGGGAAAAACGTATCGGGGTAGTCCACACTGCCTCTTTCTAATCCCTTGACACACATCTAAACGAAAGATGAAAAAAGAAGAAAAAAGATTAAGACTGGGCAAATAGTGAACGAGGCATCGTGAGAAAATTACGAGCAGCGTGTAGGTTTGATTGCCAGATTCGGTGTCTCGGTCGCGACCTTCAGGAAATATCTGGCTCCCGTATGATATCGTACTGAAATATGCGGGCCGGTAGAAAGTTTGATATGTCTACAGTGTCCTTCAACCACTGCGAGACGAAGGCTAGAAAAGATTCAGGCCTCCATTTGGGGGGATGAAACGATACCCTAACAAAGAAAAACAAATAACGGCGATAGTCAGAAGAACTTTAAGAGCGGTACGAAGTACATGATCCAACAGTTTAGGACAGCGGGCTTCAAGCGTTCTGGCTGGGTGTTTCTTTGTAGACGCAGGACCAGACCGGAACGAGAGATAGAGTATTTCGAGCCGCAAATTGTGTTCTGGGTAGTTGGGCTTTCATGTGTATACAAATAAAAAACCTTGGCGAGCATAAAGCTCCTCGGCTCCTCCCCTCAAACCCCTCGATTCTTTCCAAAAGAAGCCGTTTGTTGGCTCTTAAGATACTTCCTGTCGCTCCGTTTCGACGGGCCTTCCGAACCTGTTGATGTCAAAATTCCTGGAATGATTTAGCTCTACGGAAACCACCAAGTTAAAGATTTAGTGAAGTCATTTTGTTGTGCTATTCAACATGTAAGAGAAGATCGGTCGTCTTACGGGAGTAAAAAAAAAAAAAAACAATCTCCTACAAATATCTCATTAACCGGTTCCTCAGCTAACCATCTGGCAAACCAGTCAAAATATTTCATGAACGTTACAAGAGCTGCTGGGGTGGGGACTGTTCATGCTCTGTGCTCTTCTGCAAGTTTGACAAAATAAATATTTCTGAATTGACCGGAAGTTAGCGGCGACATGAACTCTGTTACGTCACGCCGCGGTGGTGGCGCTTCGGGTGCACTTCCGGTCTAGGGGTGTGGGCGGAAGTCGCCATGTGGGACGGCCATTCCTGCGTTGTTTTCGAAGAACCCAGACTGAAACCTGCCATCTCGTCAAAACGCCGTGCCTGGGCCTGTACTAAAAAAGCCGGGAAAGGTGTGAACATCAGTTTTCACGTGTTTTCTGCCTGCTCGGTTCGTCCGGGAACGTAGATAGGTGCTGTGAAAAGGGAAAACCAGACACCGTCGGACCGCGATTGCTTGTGAGGGAAGCCCTTTGGGTTGAATTCACGGGTACTTGTGGTCGTCCGATTTATTTGCTTTGTTCCAACATGAACGCGGGAAAACCGTAAAGTTGTCCAGACCACCCGCGGACCGCGTTCAGTGCGCCTTCACGTTCAAACGACCGTCTGATCGTTCAAACTGTCGTCTGCTCTTTCAAACTCGTTAAAACTGTCATCTGCTCGTTCAAACGACAGCGGCCAGTAGACCAAACGTTGCGACAAGAACTAAGCGCAGGCCTGAAAATACATAGGTTTGAAGGTCGCTTGAGGTAAGTAGGCTCGGTGTAAACGGTAGACACGAGGAGAAGTTGATCATTGTTACCAGTGGCCATCACCGACTTGGTATGCCTGATTCACTCGGTCCGATTCTGTTTGCGATTTTTCAGTATATCGACTTCGAGCACCGCAGCTACCGTCTACGCTTTTTCAGCCCGAGCGACGTCGCGACTGAAAATAGCGAGCAGAATCTCATCGTGCGAATCAAGTTTCAGCGTCCATTCTGTGGCGTTCACGCGGAATGAATCGCCGCACGTCACATTATTAACGCGAAGTCTTGCGGTTTCACGGGCCTCGATCATTTTCGCTCAGGCTACTACAGTAGTAACACATTATTAGACGTAAAATCAATTCCAACGCGGGAAAAAAAAAAAAAAGAGCGCGGGGATTTACATTGACGCCGACAACATGACATTCCAATGGTTTGTTGACGAGGGACGCGGCGCTTCTAGCCCACGCCCCATCGCGCATGCGCGGCGCCGGCGGTGTGCCGCTAGGGGAGCTCTGGTTTGTTTGTAAACACTGGTTGGTGTACGGATGTGGCAATATTGAACGTGTCGTTGTCCTTGAGACCGGAGAAGTCGGGGTCGGTTGGGTATGATGCGAGTGAAACACGTATGTGCAGAAGGCGACGGCTGATACAACCGAGTACTCGAGATGAACTCAATGCGCCTCGCAAGTGGGCTCATTTTCGTCTTCATGGCATGAGAAAGGAAGTAGCGGTGACGTCAGAACGCCGAGTCCTGATTGGCTGATCGCGGTCCCCTATCTGAGCGTCGTCTGCTCCTTTGCAACAACGTCTGCTCGCAACGTCGGAAGTGCAGGCTTCATGAGCGAGCTCGACTTCGCCTTTTAGAGAAGGCAGACGAAATAACTCGAGCGGTTCGTTGCTTTTGTCGAACAACTAGCAGACGCGCATCAAGGAGGGAAGTCAAAGTACTCACAGGCGAGGTGGCCCGAGACGCCGATGTTTGTTTGCTAAGAACCGAGAGTGAGCGTGTTAGTGTCCGCAAGTTCCTCCCAAATACTTTTCCCCCTTTCGTGTGCGGCAAGACTCCTCATTCTTTAACGGCGTCGGCGGGTTGGCGCAGTTAACGTCGTCTGCTTTACGTCTGCTAGTCAAAGCGATGGTTGCTTTACCTTTCCTGCGTCTGTCGGAGATTCACCGCTTTTTCACCGGCGAGAGTTACCGTTGCCTCGGAAAACAAGGAGATGACAAGAGGAAGAGATTGACCTCTTAATCTAAAATTGAGGTCAGTGATCACAGTATAATACGGGAAGGGTTCACAAGGGTCGCGCGGGCACATTCTATTCAGCACGCCAGCCGGTCGTGGCACACGGTCACCGAGTCGGAGTGGCTGCTAGGCCTATCCGCCGAGTTCGCTTGGTCGGTGTAGGTGGAATCGTGGCCGAATTGGAGCTTTTCCCGGGTGTTTGTGGATCCAGCGTTCTTGTTCGTCGTGGTCTGGTTCAAGTACTTTTACTTTTTCTTGCTGCTTGAAGTCGGGACGCGAGAGAAGCGCACGTAGAAAAATAAACGTCCGTTGGTCGTCGCGACCGCGACGCTGTCGGCCATGCTGATTTGATCGTAACAAGTGCGTAGCTTCGGAGCTGTCGTAGGATTTTGTCGTAACCTGCGCAAAACTTACGAAAATTTCGGTTCGTGAATACGAATTTGTTTTTAAGTTTTGTCTTACGCATATTTTTGGCGTAAGATAGTTTCGTGAATCTGGCCTCTCCACTTGCAAAAGTCGCAGGAAAGGTAAGACAGACGCAGACGACGTTGCGAGCAGACGTTGTTGCAAAGTAGCAGACGACGCTCAGATAGGGGACCGCGATCAGCCAATCAGGGCTCGCCGTTTTGACGTCACCGCTACCCCCTGCGCGAGAAGCAGACGAACTTGCCCTCCGCATACAGCTTTCCACCATTTATCATATAGGCGAAAAGTTGTCGAGTCAGTGGGCCGTGGGCGCATGCGCAGCGTCTCACGTTGCGCAGAGAGCTACTGCGCGGGATTGGAACGCGTTCCACTGTTCAGTAGACAAGGACGACAACGCGCAGACAGCTATTATTGGTACGGTAAATAGAGGTACATAATGCAATAGTACCTTAGTAGCATTGTATTTATATGAAACTTTGGAGCCGTCTATACTGGTAATCACCTCAAAAAACGTAGTTAAAAAAAAAAGGCCGGCTGCTTGCAAAACAATATTGCTTTTTTTTTTTTTGGTAAGGTAAAATACCCATGGGTGAATTTTAGATTAGTAACTTATCGTTATTTCATCAAGACGTACCCGTTCAGACTCTAAAAGCATCGTCTCCTGCTGCGACAACCGAATCTTGTAAGAACTACATCGTGCAACGCATAAATAATGCAAAAACGGTTTTTTTTTAAGGGGGGGGGGGGGCGTAACGACGAGTGGAAAAGACAATACCTAGAATAGATTAACGAAGCCTGTCTATATTCTGGAGAGAAAAAATAAATGAGCCACTGTTTCGCTGCTTATGACGGCCTATCGAGGGAATGAAAGAGTTATAAACATAGTGCGTTCTATCGTACAGTCAAACTATCGGCGAGGAGATCTAACTATAGGGGGCGCTATTTCCAGCGTGTTTTCCTCAGAGTTGTGTGTGTACAGGCCACTGTGCTGTTCACCAACACGAGGCATGTCCACTGGATTCTTTACTTCGTCTTTCTCGATTGAGCGCAATTCAGAAGTAAAGGTTACGCGCGCACAGCTTTGATGGGCGCTCAAGATGCGCAAGCGCACGTTCGCACGTGGCTTCGACTGCATGGTTACAGAAAATTGCCCGCAAACGCGGTTTTCAATTTTTTTTCCCGCGCTCAGTTGAGGATGTTGTTATGCTCGTTCTTCCCCGGTGTAGTTCTCAATTTAGCCACTATGGGTGCAAAGGTTGGATCTCCTTCCCACTCTGTTCGGTACCAACGGCGCATGCCCTAGAAAGAAGGATGCCTTACGCCTTGTATCGCTCGAGTTCTGCAGAAAACCCGAAGACTCGGTGCGACTTGATGAGCATAAATGAGTAGCCACAACCGGTGCGACTATAAATGGAGACGCGGACATTTGAGACGTCGTAAAAATCGCCCGCAATTCGCGCACATGTAAGTCGAAGCGAAAAGAAAAGACAAAGAAAAACTTCCGTCTCTATTTGTCCTCGATGCTAGGATTACAGCACGGAATGTTATCAGATGACAACCTTCAACCTCTCGGCTTTGGCGAGCGTCTTAAAGAGAGCGAATAACATACATTCTTCTTTTTTTTCTTCTTTTTATAGCTGGATTTTGATAACTGGCAGCGAAAGATAGCGTCCCAAGAAAATGTAAACTGATCTCATTACCATACCAGTTCGTGCCGCTCGCTTCAGCCTCCTGCATTTGCATTCCAGTGCGCGAGCTTTCTTTCTTCCACGCACGCCAAAGCTTCACGCTGTATCGAATCTATTTACGATGCCAACTGCTTTTTTTACTTCGTTTTTCTGTCCTTTTGAAGTAAGGTTGCCAAGTAATATATCGGACATATTTCGGTGCTCGGGACAGCCCTTATCATGTAGGAGAAGCGCACTGTGCACCAACGGGTCCAGCCAACATAAAAAAAAGAATAGAAAAGATGACAAATACATAGAAATAGCCGGAAACAAGATGTCGCGGTATACACAGTCAATGTCAAGAGCTCGTGCCGAAAAACACGCTTTCATGTGATCCATGCACACACGCACACACACAAAAAAAAGTAGAATTGGGAACAAAGTTAATTCAGATGTCATCACCAGAACCAGATCCTCTGCCCATGCTAAGCAATTCCCGCATGAAGGCATCCAGATCCAGGACAACCTACACACGGCTTCCATTTCAAATCGCTGCAAGACATCCCATTAGCGAAGCAGCAGGACAAACTGAAATCACCGATCAGTCGGCTAATATCCGAATAAGACGACGGCATGCATCATCAGAGGCAAGCGCCAGAAGATGCGGCCGTCGACAACCAAATCAACGCCTCACATTGGACTGTCGGGACTCCACCCGCGTCGGTCTAACACGCCCAGTGCCGGAACAAACCGGGGCACGTGTTTCACGTCCAGCAGGGCTTTCCTACATGGACTTCCGGTTTCTCACGCTACGAACGCGCACCTCGATGACCCTTCCCATCCCAGGAGTCCGCCTCTTTATTCGCCGTCGGCGGAAAATCTTCGCAGAACAATGAGAAGAAGCGCACGTACGCGGGAGTCATTCCGGGTCCTGATGGAGAAAAACAAAACAAAAACACAATTGGAGTGGGCGCCATCCCTGTTATTTGTACACGGCTAAAGTTGGTTTCATGAAGTGTACTAGACATCTAAGATTACGGCCTTGTCCAAGAAAAGAGAGAGAGAGAACAAAAAACGGTTACTAAGGAATACACTGCCCTACTTGGAGACCTGTGTCTTGTCGGACAGGCGTTACTGCGTCCTCAATTAAATACGAGACCAGTGCACGTGCCCATCATGTAAGTAATGTTCCATGTTGTACTTGCAATGATACTTGTAGAAATCAAACTATCTAATTAATGTCATTCATAGTGATACTGCTTGTCCCCTTCTCCATCTGTTCCTCGGTCTCAGGTTTGCGTCATTGTGAACGTGCGGGTTAGGTCGCTATCACCCTGTTCACTAAGGTGCTTAGAGTTACGGAGGCGTCTCTCTCCCGGTTTGCGACATCGGTCAAACAGAACAATGTTAAGTTGTTGAAGCCAATACATTGAAGCAGACAAAAAAACATTGCACCGACCAGTGTCGTACATCTGTCAACATGAGCCGAAGCAGCCATCAAGAAAGGAAGAAAAATGTCGGTGCTCCAAGTTTGGACGCATCATGACGATATTGTTCCCACCACATACCAAGAACGGGTGGTATGGTAAAGAAAATAATCCTGGTAATGACGACTAATATATATTGTTTCTTAAAAAAAAAAAGACTAAGACAGGGTTTACCCTATTTTGAAGAGACAATTAAAGAACCACAGCCATGGCAAGCAGCTGTGCAACTTGCCTTGGCTATAAGTGGCCCTTCAGTATACTCCACGTTAAGAGCACCTTTAGCCAAGTGCCCATCAACCAACTGACAACCGCGGACACTCAAAGATAAATCCGGTACAACCACAACCCGCACCAGCAACAGAACCCTACCGACCCCAACCATCCCTAGTGCAACGCCGCGGGCAGTACGGCGGGGGTCCTTGCGGAGCTCCAGCTGACAGAGCTGATCACGATCAAGCACGGAGGAGGGGCACGAACAAGCTTTTTTTTTATATATATGGTCTACAGCCGTGTTCGTTGAAAACATTCAAGGGGCGGGCCAGTCACGACAAGTCAGTCGGCGGCTAGGGGGCGTCGGGGCCTCCCGAGACAGGCACTTTCTCTTCGTGGGACCTCCTGGACCTTCCAGTCGGTCTGGTGCCGCCACTGCTAGCAGACGGGAAATAAAGGCAGAGATAAAAAAAAAAGAACCGGAATCGTAAAAGGAAAGGTATAAAGAAAGGTCCGTAATAAACGAGTCTGTGGGGCTAGACGGTTGGCATCTGAGTAAAAGCTTCGGGTGGATAGGGGAGAGTCTGGAGCGTTCGCTGGCGGACAACTGTTTATTGTGGAATATTGCGAGGAAATCACGGGCTGCGGTGACAAAGGGGAGTGCGGTTTTATTGCCGTCTCTCTAGCTACTACTTTTTTTCCTATCGGGGTTAGTTCAGTGCTGCAATCTTTTTACGTCAGCGGGTATCCCCCGAACGACTACCCTAGATGAATCGGGGTCAATCGGACCCCGATGAAAGTTGGGCAGGCATCGGGAAAAACGATACGTGTGGTTTGGGCTGGCGCTGATCTGGCATTCAAGCTAATTGAGAGGCAAAGAAAAGAAATTATACGCTAAGGACGTCTACGAGGCGCCCATGAAAGAACAAGATCAACAGCTCAAATCGCTTTTTCGTACGGTCCTCGCAACAACCTCTTCGTCAACGAGGCGATGGAAACCGAAACCATGCCACTTCTCTCCGTGACCAACTGGGCCCTAGAATGGAAACGCATGCGGTGTTGCGCGAAGGAATTTATGGAAGTAATCTACTCCAGGTAAATATCCGAGGATTATCGATGCACGGTCATACGGGCATATTCGTGAAAAACCAAATACAGCATCGAGCAACACATCCGTGGAAGATCGTTAGCTTGCTAGTGCGCTACGAATACGCAAGAAGAAAAAATGGATAAAGAAAAGAATACCAAGGAAAAGGCTTGCCGAAGCATTGCAGAACAGTGTCTGTTCTGGCGGATGCGAATCAGGAAGACAATTAGTCACAAAAGGAAAAAAGGAAATTAACGAAGCAAAACATTTCCAGCTACCTGCTCCCTTAGTGGATTATCAGTTCTAAAGATTGTGATCACGCGCTACATGAAATATCTTCGTGACAAAGTGTATCCCCGGTGAATAGCTTCTTCTGAAAGCAGTTGATTTCTCAAACAAGCGTTGAGGAGCCATCCCAAATGCAAGACGAACCCGAAAAAAAAAAAGAAATCAAACGCAATAAAAAGTGGGTGGCGGAGAATCGGCAAGCAAGCGAAATGCGCGCGTGATTACCCGTCAAGGGCCATAACCTCTTTTGACCTGCCGCTTTCCACTTCATACAGCCAGAGGTCAAACGATGAAGACCATGGAGAAAAAGCAAGGCGCTGATTGGCAGCCAAAAGGAAAGCTTCGAAAGCGAACCTTGAAAAATCAAAAGTTCATGACCATTGTTGTAGACTTTGTTTATGCCCTTTTTTGAGACTAAGACTGGAACAAGTTTATTATGTTCTTAATTATGGTGTAATTTATTTGTGGCACAAAAAATATAGGGATATAAGGTCAAAAACCTTAACAAAAACCATTCAAAGTGGACCTAAACATTTATGGGTAGATATAGCTGCACGCACATTTCCAAACAGACGTATACAAACAAAAATACTACTTACCGCACGTATTCTAAAACTTTACAATTTAGGCTAGTAAAGAAAAGTACCGTTAACTAATCTGGGGGGCGCCGGACTTCAGAAGAGTGGAATGGAGCACTAAACGTCAATGCATCTAAAAAAATATAAAAAAATTAGAGGGCGGCGTTTTTTTTTGTTTTTATTTAGGGTTACAGTTTAGCGTTAACACAACACGTCACTGATAACATACGCGGCCAAATGTGCCAACAAAAAGCTTCAACATAAAGTAAAAGAGATCCGTCTTGAAGACCCAAATATATCTATAGTCTGTTGCAAAAGGAAGGTGTAATCTCTCTTCTTACCATGATTGGCTCAAGTAACGTGCTAAAGGGTGGGGACATTGTGAAAGGAGCTTGTCATGCTTTGCTTTTTTATAACCAGCAACAGACAGCGTGTACATACACTCGACGAAATGAAGAAGCAAATGTAACCCTAGCTAGATGTATTGAGCGAAGGAACTTGAATCAAACTAAACAAATTAACACACAAATGTACAATCGACCAGAGCCACGGGAGAGAAAAAATAAATCAATAAAGAAAGCCCAAAGCAACACGCACTCGCTCAGGAAGAACCGAAGAACTATGCACGCAAGGAAGTGACAAAGACTTTCTCTCGAAGGATTCGGTTCAGATGACCTGACGCGCAAGCAGGCGAAGATAAATCGGAGAGTGTGACCGTTGAACAGGGACAAGGAAACATCTCGTCAAACTGCGGAGGCGTGAGAAATAGCGGGACTTGGAATAAGCCTGCCTCGCTTGCCACACAACAGAAGTAATTCCACCCCCTGTCAAGCGGGTATGAGCACGCCCATATTTCCCGAACCCAAATGGGGGCAATTTTCCCCCAAATAAGTGAACGGTTATAAATAGACCCCGCGCCCACCGCAGGAAAGAAATTATAGGAAGGAAACGTTTGCTACGATTTGAATGCTTGGCTCAGCGGGCCATACACCGTGCGGCAAAGACTGCTGTCGTAGAAAATAGATAGAACATACAGTAGGAGTGCTACAGGGCCGAATCAAAACCCGCGTTTTAAAGAAACAAATGTTTAAAGTGCAGGCGAGCTAGTGTATACTGAACACGAGGCTGAACCCTTAAAAGGGGCGGTGCAACGATATTCAATTGGAATTTTTTTTTTCACTTTACACGGGGTTACTGGCACTAGTGGGACCCAAAAATACTCGCACGCAACGCCACTGGCCAACAAACTCCTTTGTTGCGGTGTAATTTCAAGGAGAAAAGCGAGCGTTTTCATTCAATCTCTCTGGACAGCAGGAAGTTAGTTCGGCTTAGTGGACGTCATGGTGTCTCCACTGTAGATTCATTCAGTCAGTGCAGTACGACTGCTAGCCCGGGACCTCTAACGTGCATCACGCAATAGTGATACACGACCGCAAGCCGGTACGATGATCATCCAGCTAGAAACGGGCAGGGGGTGGGGATTGAAAAGCCAGGATGCTGCTGGGTTTTGCAGCGTAGAGCTTTCGACATAACGTGCTCAGAGCTTCTACTGATCCGCCTGAAACGGCCTTTGGATTCGAGCCGCATCACAAGAGGACAAATCAGGAAAAATACAGCCCAAATTTCGCACCAAGAAAAAAAAAAAAAAAAGAACGCAAACAAAGCGGCGTTTTTGCTGAGGAAATAAAGTCTCGAGCCTCAAGACTCGTTAGCTAACCTCTCGAGCAAAGCAGGAAATGAAGGGTTCCCAAAGGGAGGCCTCGGCGGCAGGAGATGTCGCTCTCCTTGAATGCGTGTAGGTACACACGTCGCTTTCGTGAGCCGTACAAGACAACAGAACCTTGGCAGGCTCTATTTCATCGAAGGCCCTCGTGCACGCGCTGAGGGAAGAAAGATGCGAGGATGAAGGCGAGACAAGCAGGAAGAGCAGCTAGCTGCCCTTGCCCCACGCTTACATCGACGCAAGGCAAGACAGAAACGTGCGGCGACGAAGCAACGTCATCGCGCAGGTGAACGCCTGATGTGTCAGTACGCAACACCCGACTGCTTGTAAGCGGATGACGTCATATCCGCCCAAGATCGGAAAACAAATGAATGAAACACTAAGCAATAAGTTCAAACTATTTTTTTTTTTAACAATACAAATTTACTTAATGTTTTTACGTTTACATAAGTCAGAAAAGCTTGTGCATGTGACGCGGCAGTGGCGGTAGAGGGAGGGGAAGGGGGGGAGGAGTAGCTAAAGTTGACGCTTGGGCGAGTTGGTAAGACATATTTGAGAATTAAACAGTGCAAGGACGAGGTACCAGATGAAGGAAGACACACACAGCGCTGTGTCCGTGCCTTTCTTCATCTGATCCCTCGTCCTTTGCACTGTTTTAATTCTCAAGGAAACAAGTACTTACGAGAACGCATTTTAAATGTTCAATAAAACCTCACAATTTAAAAAGCAAAAAAGAAAAAGAAGAAACCGGTGCTCCAGTGATATTTTATATGCTTGCCAACATTCGAGACCAAAGCGTGGAAACGAGAGTGTTTAAACTGCCTGTTATTGAGGTGCTTTTAACGACCATGATACCAAGAGAAACCATATGCTTGCTTCTTTTTTTTATTTCTCATAAATCGTGTCACAGTAATTACTCGACAGTGAGGACACTGTCGGACGACTGTCGTAGAACTTCTCCAAAGCGGGATTATGACGTACTTGAATATTGAAATAGGCCAATGAGGGCGTCATAATTTTTCCCGCAGCTTTACTGGCTTACTACTCGGGATTTTCCGAAAACGCTTACGGGAAAAGAGAAGAAGGAACCAGCTGCTTTCACCCTACGTGCGGCCTAAGTACTTCTCAGAGCCAAATCAATCGCAAGTCAAATTTAAAGGTTTTACGGGCCAAAACCACGAAGGGCGTCTGGCACGTCCCAGCGGAGGATTGAGGATTCAGTTTTGACCATCTGGGGATCTTTTGAAGAGCAACCGAAATCTCGGTTACACGGCTCCCTCTCCGCAATGAGCCTCCGTCAGATTGTGGCTGCACTTCTCAGAGCTTTATTTATTTATTTATATTACCCTCAGAGCCAGAGGCAATACAGAGGGGAGTGGTCAGAAAACAAAGAACATTGAAGTGTAAAATGCAGAGCAGTTAAACAACGTGGAATACATGGTATGCTGCATGCCTCGAAGAGAAAAAGTAGATGATTTCATTCAATTCAAGACATCCAGAAATAAATTATGCAAAAAAAAAAAGACAATGAAAAAAAACTCATATTTTGACACTGCCGCTCCCCAGCAGTTTGCCCACAGTCGTGGTGCTTCAGAGCTCGAAAGACAATCAGAGAGTCACCTCCATACTGTCAAGAGTGCCAAAACGTATTGTACGTATTACTTCTAAATCTCTTTGGCCCGAGTCGGCGCTTTGACCCATTCGATACATCTGACGGTGCCATCATTGACAGGTAGGCTAATCCCGTCTCTGCTATTCAGCCCAATCAATACCACCATCACCAAACCTTTCGCTCGGAACTTGATCGGCGCTATGTAGCAAAGCATACGTTAAAAAATATAAGAATAAATAAAAAAGGCGCACGATGTTAGCCTATGTTATGTACCGCTGATAGCATCCAACTTTAGAATGCAGTACCGTCGTACTTGGGCACTGCAAGGAACGTGTTGTTTGTCTCCCATTCGCAGAGTTCGTAAGCAGTGATGCGACTGCGAGATACCTCAATTATCGTAATTACCCCGCGTTCTTCAGACGTTGATGGCCATCGGCTGTTCCAGCACTGGCTTTCAGCATTTATAGCTTCTAAGTTGTTCCCATACTGCAGAGAAGACATTAGATAACGATCATCATACGTAGCGCCTTGTCAAAACAAAAGAGCAGTTATTGAAGCGTCCAAATAGGGGACTTACTTTAATCACCCTCGACAAAGAAAGTGACCCATCCATGTTCCTCGCTCTCCCCAGGTGGCCCCAAATAACCCCAGGAAGGGCAACGCTCTCGCAAACACCAATTAACTATACGCGCTCAGTCCAGCGGTGCTTGGAATTGCCACAGCTCTGCCCCTTCACATGCCTGCACGCCCACGTGCACAGAGCCTGCACTCCGTGCTCTCCTCCCGTTTGTAAACAGACGTCGGCCTCCACGGAGCATATATCCACCCCGCCGCCGCCGCCGAGATCGTCTTCATCGCCCAGAACAATCCGTTCGCACGCTTGACCCCACAGAGTAGGGTATCGAGCAGGAGCGGGGCGGGTTCTATCTCGCATCTCGCACCGGACTTAGTTCGTCCATCTTCTTGACCCCATTACGACGAAGCGCGAAAGCAGAAAGCCGAACTAAATCACCGCTCGAGATCAAGGTCTAATCCAGTTCGGCTATGCAGCGTTTCACCTTGTACGATGAACTGCACGGACGCCGCGAGCAACCTCCCAGTCAAAGACCAGCGCTGTGAACGTACCACGCGATTACGCTCCCCAAGCTTTTCTGTGCCCTCCTCGGGGAGGTCACGTGGCATGAACATGGCGTTGGATTGGATGCTATGGCACGTAGCGTCCGTTGTGGCCCATCTCAAAGGAGCCTAGACAACGGCCGGCTCAAACGGTTGAGATGCATCGCTGGATAAAAACGCACCGGCCGATATACATGTATACATAGTCTATTTTCTTGCAGACAGAGGCAGTCCTAAACTACGGGGTACAGAACATTTGACCGAAGAGGGCATACACCTTGAACTTGTTGACTAGCGGAATGGTGTCAAGGGCAGCCGTACCTTCTTCTCGTGGCGGCTTGTTAGCACGAAGTGTTTCGTCGCAGTGGGTGCCTACCTTTCCCTTAGTCGTGCAGAGAAACTACGTGATCCTCACGAAGCTTCGAAAAAAAAAAAATGTTTATGAGACTTTCACGCGCGCTGCCTCGTCAAAACAAGGTCATACTAGTAAATATTTTTTTTAAACGTAATTTTAGTGAATTAGTGCACCCTGTTCGACTGCTGAATGTAATGGTCTACGAGAAATATGGGAAAAAGAACAACTTATAGTTGCCGAGATGGCTTAGTAGCATGATACATTGTATGAGCGCTCACACCGGCAGACTGCTCGGTTAGTTCGGGTCAAGTTGCTGTCGTCCTGATAAATCACAACACAACACAATCTAGGATCTGTTTCAAACAGCGCCACGAAGCAGCTACCGAATTCGTAGTACGGACCAAATTCGTTTTGTGAATCATTTGTTGTACGAGTCAAATTAGTTGTATGAGCAAACTTCGCTCTATGTATATTTCGTTCTATGTATGTATTTCGTTGTACAAATAAACAATGATCGCTAACATGTCAACTGCACTTCCTTGGCAACCTGTTCGCGCGGTTAAACGGTGGGGAAAAAAATTGAACAGCCAGTGCGGACGATTGCTTAGCTCACAACCAAACTTATTTTATTAGGTCGACAAGAGCTGTTGGTTGTTTGCTTGCTTAGAGGGACCATAGTCACTTTCACTTCAAGAACCGTGCCAAAAAAGATATTTTTAGAAAATAATATTGTCTTCAAGTGGCGTCTTTTGAATTGCTAGATGCAGAGAAGCGATCTACTCCAGGGTGTGGCCGGCTGAAAACAAGATATAATGAACCGGACCACGGCAGTTTGGAGGTGCCCCCTCTCGAAGCCGACCCCACCGCACCCCGCGAGTAACAATAAAACCAGAGCGATCTCGAAGAAGAAAGGAGCGGCTTCCAGATTCCAGCCGACTCCAGCGTCGCGTGTAATTCGCACTGACGGTGTCGGAGTCGTACTTTTAAGGGCAGACAGGTGTATACAGCAGAAACAAATGTGAGCGCGCGCCGTCCAGCCAGCCAGCCAGCCGCTCGAGGTCGACCGAGGACGGGAGCCTGACCACCGGCAACCGGACACCCGCGGACAAAGAAGGGAGACGGGCCCAATCGTCGCACTGGGTCTGGTTCGACCGCATTCCCAGTGGCAAAAATCCCGGCGTTGATCGATTCGAGCTTCGAATGAATCGACGGAGCCTCTCGAAAGCGCTCCCACGAAAATGGCGCAGCACGCAGCCAGTTTTTTTTATTTATTTTTTCTATATATGTGTGCATGCACGAACTTGCCAGTTCCTGGATGACTGCGGTAGAAAGAAACGCCAACAGGCCGCTGCACGAAAGCGCGTGTTCGTAGATGGAGGGTTTTTAATCTGTGCCGGGGAGCTGCAGCCTTTTCGTCCGGTAGATCCGTAAACTGACAGGGGATAGAACACGACGAAACATGCAAATGAGAAGCTGGCGCCGGTGTAACTCGAATACCAGATTTTTATTTTCTTTCCGTTTATATAGTTTTGTATATTGCGGGGTTAAGAAACAACGATCCGACGGTTGCGGCTACTTTGGTACGGATTAAAAAGATGGATGGGAGGCTGGGCAGACGGCAAAACAATTTGAACGCTAAATATATAACGGTTACGGGGATAAAGGAAATCAACATGAACGGCAAAAAGGACGGGGACAGGACACGCTCGCACACACCCGGTATGAGAGAGGAGAGAGCAAGAACGAAGTTGTCGTGGACCGCTGACCCAGCTAAAAGTTCGTAAGTGATTTAAGTATAGACGCTTTCAGGCAGCTGTGCATGGGCGCCGCAATAACCGACCTTCATTTTTTATTTATTTGCTCTAGTTCCGTCCGCCTCACTTCATCACTGGGACGGCAGGACACAGGTTACTGCCACTTCAGGTGCTACAGTGTCCTTCTCCCCAGCATAGGCCTTTGTGGAGGATCGTCAACGCCCGCTTCAGTGGCTCCGCCTCTCGGTAACACAAGAGAAGGTCGGCAATGGCGGATCAACCTGACGCGTGTGCTCTGCATTCACAGAGTGTTCTCGAGGGTTATTCGGGCGTAAAAAAATCGTATAAATAAACCAACCAACAGAGGGCACTAAAACCTTTCATAAAGGTATATTTGGTGGTGCGTTTATCATACTGAAATTTTCTTAGTGTATATGCCTCAGAAAGGGAAAAAAATAGGCTTGAAAAACAACTTTTTTTTTTTCCCCTAAGGAAAACGGCAAAACCGCCTCGTTCACACTGTTACTCCCAGATGACGCAACACGAAGCCAAAACGGCAAAGCCCGAATATGTCATCACATATATATCTACTCTTAGCGAAGAAATCGACCTATCGCTTGTAGCAGCTTGTTTTCCACGGAGCCCGATGTTAACCCAACACAAAGACCGAGGACCCGATTCTTTTACGCCCCTTTCCTCGTTCGAGCGCAGCGATGCCGCAGATCAGGCATTAGGTTGCCGCGCCAGCGTTCCACCGGGAACTCCGCGTTCAATCGCTGCTTCACTGACCGAGGCACGATCCCCAGGAGAGCGCTGACGCAGCGTTCGGCCGGCCATACGTCAGCCGAGCGCTGCCGCGTCAGAAATACAAACTAATCATTCACGTTGTCCTTTTCCCCGTGTGTCTATGGTTCTAAATTTCCCCGCTAGGGGCACGGCGGTTGGTCGCACGCAGTAAAGTCGATGTGCAGGCCATACGGGCGTGTGCTGTCTCGTAACCAGAGAAAGCCAAGTGTGTCATGATGTGCGAGCCGATTTATCTTTCACCAGCAACGCAAGACCAGCGAACGCCAGTCGTTTCGAGACTATGTTTAGGCGAGCGGACGTAAACTACGCCCATTGTTACGCGCATGCCTATTCATAGCGACGCGGGTTGGGCTCTTTCTTGGCAGTCGCTTCTGTGGTCCGGGACGGATAAGGTCTACACGCGTGCCTAATGCTCATCATTCATGCTAAGCCGTAGTAGAGCGCTGCTCGTACATCATATATACAAAAGACGCAGTGTTCGCCGCTGCAGGCGCGCCTCACGCATCTTTAAATAAAGCATGGTCACTTCCTTTAGTTTATTTCTACCCAGCCTCGCCAATAGCCGCAAAACTTTTCTGGCGTTTGTCTCGAAAGTAGACATTTCGGCAGAAATCTGCCTAATTATGTAAAAAAAACATGTAAAAAGTTAAAAAAAAAGTTTCATCCGGTGGTGATGCCTCTGGCTCCGAAAGTAAAATAAATAAATATATTAAATAAATATGTATGATGTGAACATGTCTGCAAAGAATTTTTTTTTGTACGACCAATGTCGCAGGACCGCAGTACAAGGAAGGATCAGGTAGTGTCTGCAAAACTGTCTTTTGTATGTTGCGTGACCATGGCGAGGTTTCGTATCGAATCTTGCGTGTGGATGGATGTTAATGGCTATACCCTTTGTAACGGGCGGTAGCTTGCGCCACCTAGCCCAAGTCTCAAGAGACTCAGGCTAGGTGTGTTTCTTGCATGTTCATAGTGGCCGCTAGCGCGCTAAATCTAGCAGGAAATTACAGTGTCGTGACATCGGGACAACAATTTCAAATTTGGGTTAGCTTTTTACGCGCCAAACCAACGAGGGGCATCTGGAACACCTCAGCGGACGACTGAGGATTCATTTGGACCACCCGGGCATAACCTTTTGAAGGTGCAACCGGAATTTCGGGTTTTACGCGGCGCCTTGTCCGCAACGAGCCTCTTCCGCCAGACTGCGGGCACCTCGGCAGGGACTCGAACCCGCCACCTGGGAATCCGTTTAGGACCTCGAGCCAACGGTTTGAGAGTAGGGTCTAAATCCTAATCCTAATCTAAAAACGTTGCCTCAAGCCATTATTGAGCATGACCAGTGACCACGGGTATCCCGAGTCAGGGTATGCTGCAAATAGAAAGACGAGAACTATCTTGCAGTAGCACGCGCGGTGCGGCGGACAGTGGAAACATACTCTTCGTACTACCTTAGCTTGTGCCACAGCTAAGATAATCGGCTGTAAAGTGTGTGACAAATAAATAAATTTTTTTTTCAAGCATTAAGGGGTCGATTTACGTAAGCGCTGATTTGCCACTTCGCGTAGTTAAGTTACGGGCTCGATGCGAAGCCTTGAGAGGCGCTGCCATGCGTGCTAAATTCTAGCGCTCGAAGCTTGCTATTCCTAGCCTTATCAATGTTCTGTTTGAACACCTGCAACATTCGCATGTTGTGTGGATACGAGACAATCAGTTACATGGCCTGGGAGCACCAAGGAAGAAACAAACGTGCGTGCCACCGCTGTTTGCTGTGGCCCTCGAAGCCAATATAGTTGTATAACTACAGTGTACTAGAATACACTGTATAGTATAACAAAACGATTGATTGTGTCCACTTCACAGTCTTGCTCAAGTTATCTGAAGTGTCAAAGAATTATTTCACTATGGCTCATATTAACAACAATATCGTATAATTCGGGGAAAACAACAACAAAAAACCTTGTCTTAATCAAGAATCAAAACAAAGCAGATTTCTCTTTTTCGTTTGTTTAATGTCTGGGTGCCTATACCTGCTGCTGGGTTCACAACATTTCATATTCTACTGTTTTATGTCAGTTTTACCGGACGCACTAAAAACTGATGTTTCAACAACACAGCACACCCCAAAAAAGACAGAAAAAAAACATTAACGTCTTTTACATTTCGAGTCTCACCCAGACCTCTTATAATTTCAAATTACTTTTTTCTCTATTCAGTTTAAGCCTTGATCTATAGACCTTTGCATCGCTTATCACCCGGGCGAAAAATGCTGAGTCACTGAGCTGTGGACGCGTGCACAGCGTCTGATATACCGCGCAGCGGAACAACAGCGCATGCTCAGAAAGCGCTCGACAGTCCAGCAGAAAAAAGATGGCAGCACACAGAAAACGATTTTTGCAAAGGTCTATAAATCCTGCCAGAGAGTTCCTCTCAAAGATATTGCTTATAAAAGCAATATCTTGAGTAGTCACGTACACACATCAAGACTTGCAGCGCAAACACTTATACGTGTACTCAACACAGGAAATACGAAGGCAAAAGTCCGGGGAGTAATGTATGGGTAAGGCAATACGGAAGCGTCAACATTTAACTTCAAACAAAGGGCAAACAAAATTCGCGCAGCTAAAATATAAACAAAAAAAGTAGGCGTCAAATATATACCGCTGTGGGCCACCTGACGGCTTGCTGTGTACAAAACCACCGGTATAGAAAAGGGCGTTTCTGCAGTCCTCGCATCAAGGGATCCTCCTTTTTCGCAAACTGCGTGCCCCCTTAAGATTTACGAACCAAGCTGCGCTGGTCGGTCGGATGGCATACAAAAAAGGGCTAGCGCTCGGACTGTTGGCAATAAGGCCGATGTTTTACTAGCTGGCTCGGGAGCCATCCCGCCGCCAGGTCATGCAAAGCGTGCCAATTTCAATACGGCGGAAGATAAGCCTTGTTGACAGAGGCACCAAAAACTTGGAACTTGCCGCAAGATATAACCAAAGTTGCAAAATAGTTAGTCTGCGCCGCTCGTGGATGTATACGAAACCGATTCGTTTAGAGATAACGCACGGTTGAGAAAATAATAAATAAAAAAAGGCGATTGCGTGTTTTGAAGTTGCTCCCAAGGCCACCTTACAACAGAATGATCTGACATATTATTGAGACTGTGGCACGCAAAAAAGACAAACACAGAATGTCGGCCCTTTGTTTTCGTGTATCGTCGTGGTAGTTATACTTGGAGGCCGCCTTTATTATTTACGCCAGCCAACGTTTGCCGAGTCGGGCGAGTTCATGTATGTGCACCCCGAGTCACGCTCCAGCAGACCGAATACTGCTCGGGCCGTTCGGTACTCCCGACTTGAGAATGCGAAATGACCGAACACAACTCCGTAAGTTTGGAATCTGTTTCCACCGGAAGACCGCAGGTCAACAGTGACCACGACATCGGTTCATAGAAGAAAGGGTAAAAACACAGGCGAGAAGGTGAAGAACGTCCATAGTAACCGGAGACACGGAACGATAAAAAAACGGACAACACAACAGCACAGCTAGAGAAGCTATGTTTGAGACGTTGTTGCGTTGTCCGTTTTTTTTATTCGTTCCGGTGTCTCCGGTTACTGTGGAAGATCGGTGAAGTCATTGTGAAAGAGTCACTACGCGTAAAGTCAGTGTGGGGAGTCCTCAAGTACATTGTACTTAAAGTAGCACTTCAAGCATGGTTTAGAAAACTTTAACTTTCCTTGCGGTACATTCCTTGGGCATGTACTTGTACTTCAGCAGACATAGACTGTCCATTTACCCGTGGAAGAGAGGGGGTCGAGCTGAGAAGTTCTCCGGGCGTGAAGGGGGAGTGCTGCGCGTTAGTTCTTCGCCAGAACTGGAGATTGAAGCTAACGAAAGCACGCTGGATTCCATTTCCCATGCATTTTGTCAATAAGGCAACATGGGCGTCTATTTTGTTTACATGTACATTACTTTAGAAGCTCGTACATGGCACGTAAACAGCGTCTCGGTAAGGATCATGACCCGGACCCGGGGGGGCTATCCAGGATCTTACGGGGGGCACAGCCCCGATGCCCCCGAAGTCTAAGCCTATGTTGTACTTTACTTAAAGTATTTGTTCCTGATATTTTCCGAGGAAAGTACAACTCCTGACTTCAAAGTACTTTCTCCAAATTTGGTCTAGTTAGATTTGCATCATAAAATGATGCTTTGTCAACTCTGAAGAAAAACTGGGAGGGATATTCTACTCTCACCAGAAGAAATACTGGGAGGGGTTGGGGGGGGGGGGGGGCTTTTCCGTACCTTTGAAAACGTTGGCTACTTCTCGCTCGTTCAGCGCAAGTGAGGAGGTTAAAAATATCAGGAGAGGACAATTAGTAATCATAATGTAATACCTAAGACTGGTGCGGAAAGATTAAGAAACTTTCATGTCGAAGAAAAGGACAACTGAGGAGAACGTCTCAATGGTTTGAGACGTTCTCCTCTCTCGTCTTTTCTTTCGACTACTATCCTTCGATAACTAATCATAATTTGGCACGTAAGACAGTCGTCAAATTATGATTAATTATCACGAGCTCGCCAGCACACATTGTGTTTTTTTCGTCAAGGAGAGGACACTCCTCTACGAGAGGATTGCTTGCGGAAGCTACAAGGGCTGACGTCGTGCTCTCTCCTAGAACGTTTTACCCCCGGTGCAGCGAGCCAGTACTAAGCGGTGCCAAATTCAGAAGTCGTACTTCTGAATTTGGCGCCATTTCCGAAAGTAACTACTCTGTGGCCTCTTGACTTAATCCAATATTCGCTGTCACTTCCGAAAATAAGTGATGCACCCCCGATTACTCCAGAGGCAATGCGTACCAGTTAAAAAATCGCTGTGTAGGGAAATGAAGGGGCATCATGAAAGATCGTGTTAAAATGTACTTGTACTTTAGTTTGAAAGTACACCCTATTTATAGTACTTTACTTCAGGTACATTGCACTCCGGTGTACTTGCTACTTTACTTGAAGTACATCACCTCTCATTTACTTTGTACTTCTTTCAAGCACTTTTGATGTATTGCCTAACACTGCGTAAAGTAACCGCAGCAGAGTAACCCTTACACATTTGCATTAGTATTTGGTAGAAAACCACGGCAACCCGAGGGTATTTGTAAACTATACTCCGGAGAAAATACCGTGCATGCCTAAGGTGAATAGAGCGGAAAAATATGCAGAAAAAGCAGAAAACAGCCATACAGTAAAACCGTAGGAACATAAGTAATAGAGATCCTAATTGCGGGCCAATCACCACATTGTAACTTTGCAGGAGTATATTACCCGTGGAATAGAGAACGAATCGAGAAATTACGCTTGTGACTCAGATGAGATAAACGACACCATATAACAGTAACCAAAAAAGCAGGGTGAAAGTTATAGTCTAAGCTGAGTATTGCAGAGTGGCATCTTTACGGCAAGGAGAGCGCACTGAGCATGAATGCGTCAGAGAGGTATACGGAGGAGCACTTCCTAATCCTTCTTGCGTACTCAGCTCATGGAAACGGAACAATAGCAGCCCCACAATTCTGCTTTTAGAGAACTCTGAACCCCCTCCCCCCCCCCCCTCTTTAAAAAAATAAAATAAAATTAGAACACATTTTGGAGAAGGCGGCGGGCGACAACGAAAAAGTGAAGTGCAGACGGCGAAAAGAGCCGCGTTTGGCACCTTCCCCGTATATCCAACTACGACCTCGTGTCTTGTCAGGCTCGGGAGACGACGACAAAGGGCCGTGTTATGGAGACGACCGACCGACCAACCGCCCGACCGACCGGTCCCTTTTGGGCGAGCGCGAGGTTGCCCGCGCGGGCGCCTTCATGCCGGTATGCAAAACGAAGCCTTTTGTCGCGGTGTGCGCGGACAGCGCCAGAGGTCGACAGACTCTTTGTGCGTGGAAGCGCGCCCCTCCGCACTGCGCAGCGTCTCGCTGTTGCCGTACCAGGAAACGCGCGCACAAGGCGCACGCTGTAACTGTCCGCGCAGACCTTTTCATGAATGGCCGTGGCTGGAAGGAAGGCCTCTGCAGGATGTATGCGATGCCGCGGGATGTATTATGCCCGGAGCCTATAAGTAGACAACTCGTCGTAAACTTCAGCGAGAGACCGATGTCGCGGTTTGTTTTCTTTTGATGCAGGCTGTATGTCTTCTGCCTCTGCAGATGCAAGGACAAGGCTTCGTGCTTCTAGAAGCAAGCTGGACCGGAACTTCTATCTATGCATAGAGATGCGCGTGGCCACCACTTTGGGTAATATGTGAATGGTTTTTGGAAGAGAAACGGAGATCGCTAATTTTGAAATCTATACTCTAATGGTAATGAAAAAGAGGCAGGGAACAACCTAGTTGAAAGAGGAACAATAATGAAAGATAATATGGCGAATTGCAAGGCAACTAGCATCACAAACATTTATATCATCGTTTAGCAGCATGTCTAGCCTGTTCAGCCAGACGCCCACGTTCACGGCTCTCTTCATCGAGATAATTTAAACGCGTGGCATGTGTACACTTGAAATGATAAACCTGGTGATCTTCCAGAGACCTTTCTAACCGCACTCCTACGTCACCACCTCGCCTCCTCACCTTACCTCTCCTCCTCACTCCACCCTGGTCACACGACCTCCCGTTAACCAATCAGCGTCGAGCACCTCAGTCCTCCTCTCCCACCCGCCAACCAATCAGTGTCGAGTCTCGCGGCCACGCTCTTATCCAGGCTTCACTTTTGGGATTCACGAAATGCCGAACACCTAGCCAAAGAACGTTTCACGTTAAAACGCATAAAGAAGGAATGCATACTGGAGTTCACTTTAATACTGACCACGTCAAAGGAGGTTAGGGCCGCACATGTCATTGCAATCGGTTACAATTTCAAACGTATGTGCTAAACAATGAGGAGGACGGATAGGTATGCAGTATAGCGACCCATTATATGTCAATAAATACGCCTCCAATAACGCCCATTACGAGGGTAAGACCTAATTGAACACCGCGTAACTGTAGCAAAGCTCAGACTCATGGAGGGTGGTTGTGAACGCGGAGGCACGTAGACCTACGGCACCTGAACAAGAAACAGGTACTTCTGAACGTGACACATACTTTAAGACCACCGAAGCACGAATGACTATTCACGAAGTTATACACAGCTAGGTAGTCACCGTACTTCTTCGTCATCCGCGTGGTTGAAGGCTCGGAAGTTTCGGTGAAGACCACTCCAGAAGATTCTCTTGCGCACGATACAGGACGAATAGAGGTCCACCTTAAACGCGTGAAGTGTCAAACATCAAGCTCGCACACATTTTCGGCTCTTCCAGCGCCCGCTACGTCCTTTTCGCGAATAACCGGATTCCCGGTGAAGAAAAAAACGACAAAAAGGGCCGACTAGGAAGTCAAGTGTCGCACGTCAGCTGTGAAAGAAACGTATCGCTCGGCGGAGGCGTGGTTCGGGGGAGTCAAATCGCCGTGACGCGACACCGGCAGGGCGGATGTCGCCGCAGAGCGAGCGGGCAGCGTGCCGTTCGGTTTGTCGCACGGGCGCCACAGGTGGCTGGTCAATCGGGTCAAGAGACAGTCGCGGTCGGAAGACGTCACGGCCGTCCGATTCCGCTCTGCCCTTCTTCCCCCTCCACCACCCCGCGTTTAAAGAGCAAAGGGCGACGAGGCAAAGCAACGGCATCCTACATAACGAGGCCGTAGTTGTGCTCTTTCCACGTCACTTAGAGGAGGCCACCGTGGGGAACTGATTGGGTACGAATGCGGAGGCGCGTACTCAACCTGGCTCCCCAGTGGATGACGTAGGAAGACCGACAGTAAGGACTTGTCATCTAATAGAAGGGCAAAGGCGTTGGAAACAAACGCTGCCGTGCCGTACCCTGCACTCGTCATTCGGCCTTTCGCATCCGGCTGTAGTACGGTGATACGCTGCCTGAACATAATTTTGTAACTTAATTATTTGTTTAAGGCACGAAATGCCGTGAATTTGGGACGGTGCAAATATGGGGTCGCGATAAAGAAATGATTCGTCCTTCAACGTAAATATATTGTGCGAAAAAAGAAAAGAAAAGAAGATCCGTGTTAGAGAGGTCTGCCTTTATAGTATAGGCGTTATCGGCGCAGACGTTAGCGAGTATTTAAAGCTATCGATTTAGGTCGGTAATGTTACTCTTACAGCGTAGAAGGTATCGATTTAACCAATCGTTCAAATATCGGTTTTCCTTAATAAAGAATAAAATATAGCATTTTTCACATGTGTTTAGTTGTAATTGTGATCGATTATTTTGTTACATATTGCGCAATACAGTTAGCTCAAACGCGGCATTAGTGAGTTTGCGCATTTTATTTATAAAGGAGTATGCATAAACATTTAACGCTCCTTTACTTCTGTAAAGCTTTGATAAGGTTCAGCGAACACCAAAATCGGGGATGAGGGGGAGGGGAGGGGGCACAATGAAACTGTGTTCGTGCTACTTTTCTAAGATGTGCTTTTACGTATACAAAATAAAGAACTACAACGAACAACAGGTGCTGAGTCATCGCTGGGTATTTTTTGCAGGTAGACGGGGGAACTTCACGTAGCGCATATGTTTTATGAATGCATGCGTGATGCCTCGCCGCATTGAATATGGAAAAGCAGAGGCAGAGCGGTTCCCCAAACTGCCTCGTCAGAGACTGCTCGTGAGCGCAGCTTGGGAATTCCGTAAGGACGCCGCGCCCATACAGGCATGCTTAAGACGTTGACTTCTACAAGGACCTGGCGTGGCCAGTACAGGCAGTGGATATTCGCTGACAGTAGTAAAAAATGCACATCGTTCATGCGTATTTTGAGTGCTGATCCATGCTGGGCTTGTACACCCAGATGGTCCTCCTCGTCCCCAAATGACCATTCTCGTGTCCAAACGGCCATCTTCAAGTAAGTCAGTTCGTTGGACATGATGGACAGCTCGTTGCGCATTATGGTCACCTCATTTAGTTGCATGGTCAGCTGGTTGCACGTAACGGTTAGCTCATCTCACATGATGGTATGCCTATTCCACATGATGGTCAGCCCACTGCGACATGATAGTCAGCACGTTGCACAATGATCCCCTTTCCAGATAAGGCGAGAGCTGCTTGTTTCTTCCTTGCGGCCACCTCACATGTGCCTGTACTCAATCGCTAAATAACCACCTCTCCTAATGCGGTAAAACGAACACGCGTGTGTTCATTGCCAGTGATCAGCGAAATCCCGGAAAGAAAACAAGATCATTGCAGACGCGCATTGAAAGTGTCAGGACAAAGCGCGTTAGGATGAGCCAATTTGTTTTGGTGTATTCGAGTGACCCCAAGGCAAAATGACTAACCACCGAGTTGACGTCATCGGCATCCTCCCTCAGAAAAGCCTACAAGCGCACGCCCTAAAAGACATACCGCAGCGTCATCGCCCGCCCTGTTTCGGATGCGTGCGTGGCTCAGCATTGAATCATGCGGCACGGAAGGGCTCCCGCACTTACTCATTGCTTTACAAAGTGACGGATTTTGTAAGCGAACGCACGGACTTTTGCCCTACGCGGTCGACTCGCCGAAGAGGAATTATTCAGACGCTAGAATAAATCAAGAGGGAGCTATCGAGCAGAATGCAAACATTCAACAACGATGCGAACTCCTCGTTTATTATACACTTTTCCAGCGCTTGTCACCCGGCGAAAAATGCCGAGTCAGTGGACGCATGCGCGGAGTTTGGCAGTTCACAGAAGGGACCACGCGCATGATCAAACTGTTCTTCCGGGCATTTTTGCCCAGGAGACAGAAACGGCAGATATGTAAAGGCCCGTTCCCACTCTTGCAACCGAGTACGACCGAGAGAGACAAGATCTGTTAAAACTCCTTAAAATTTCTTAGGACGAGGGAACACACTGCTATTCTGGCACCATCTATGCGGTGACCCTGGAACTGCATTTCACAAGAGCGAAGGTTTTGCGGGAGTTTCCGAGGTCAAATGTGCGTAATACCTACCTATAAGAAAGGCTCGTTTTCAACGTTGACAAAAGTTTTTCAAGCCAAGAAAGAAAGGATAATGCGCGAGAGAAATAGAAAATATGCTGGACCTCCAAGTTTACGCTGCTACCCAATAGATGGCGCCAGTGTGTCTTCTCATTGTAAGAGGTTTTAAGAAACCCAGTTTTAAGAAGTCGCAAGAGTGTGAACGGGCGTTAAGGCGATTATTAGAACGGTTTTGACATGGCTCGCACTGACGTCACATAGGCGGCCATTGTGAAGGACCTTGTTGCTGGTTTAAATGTCTCGAATGATGCTGCATTCCCTTGTTGCAATATTTAATTGGTGTTACGTCGTGCCCCTCTTACGACGGCCCTGATTGGGCAGGGTAGTAATATTAAATAAATACAATATAAATGAAATATGTTTCACATTATTGAATTTCTGTTTTGCTCAGAGAACAAGGGGAATGACCATTCGTACGGGGCAATGACGTCACGCGCAAGCCATTCAGAGACTAGCAATGACACCCTCTTGTGGAATAAAAAATGTTCAGAGTCAGCGTGAGCCAGCACTAAAATGCTATCATCAATGGGTCAGCTAGAAACGGAAACAATACCAAGGTCACAAAACGAACTGGTTCAACTGGAGTAAACAGTAAACACGAGCAAAAGGTACGTCCACACACGTATGCCAAGTACACGGCGCTTGAGTTCGTGTTTTGTGTTCCCTTTTCGTGTACCACCCTTTCTTTATCATCATCCAACTACACAACTCGGCTGAACAGACTTGCTCTAAAAAATTACTCCCTCCCTGAGACGTTGCAAGGGCGGTTAGAATGCGAAGAAGCTTGAAGGGAAGATAATTTCTGCAGACTGCAAGACTAAGCATGACCTGAGCGCTACCGCCCCCACGTGACGATTCGTAAATGCGACTACCTGAGCTTGGGACACGACATCAGGAAACTTGGGCGACATCGTTTAGCCTCTGTCGCGGACAGTTTTCTAACATTCCTCGAAAGAACGGAGAACTGCTTCCTGAGATTTCAGATAAGGCTTCGGATAACAGGCAACCATGATTTTTGAGCACAAAGACAACTGTTTACTCGAAAGCGTAGCTTGCTTAGCTCGTACGCAGAAAAAAGAGAACCCAAGAACGAGAATAAATGGAAGACAAAAGACGGGCGAGCCCGAAACGAGAGGGAGGAAAAAGAGGTGGCGCAAGGGGTTAACCGCTTCGCCCTCATAGCCCTGTCCGCGGCGGACGCTTTGCAAAACAGCCCTTCCCGACGCTAGCATCGTCTACGGCGGTTGCCCAACAAACGCGTTTCGTTTCAGCCCGGCCTTTACGTCAGCTCTCAATTATGCATTCTCTGCAGCGCGCCCGGAGAAAGTTCCGAGGAAGCGTCGTCTCGTCCAAGGTCAGGATATACCAACACAACGTCGGAAACATGTACGGGTGCGACCCCACCGACGGCCGTCTTAAACGCAAAAACCTTTATATCGAAGACAACGATTTATACGGCACTCCAATAACCGCCTTCTGCCAATACCAACAATTAGAAGACAAGTTGCGGCGTTCCATGGGCGCCGCCATGATTGTTTATGCTCACGCCACGATCGACAGTAGGGCCTCCAAACTCGTCAAACACAAAGTTGGAGCCGAAGTTGACGGAGCGCGCCGATTGGCCTATCACGACGATGACTTGGCGCTTTTTTCGCCGACGTCCAATCGGCGCGCTCCGCGAACTTTAGGCTCAAACTTTGTGTTTGACGAGTTCAGGGCCCCGGGAGGCGACTTTTAGCCATCGATCGCGGAAGATAGGGATTCTTCGGGACCGCAGAGCACGAGAATCTACAGCATCCATAAAGAAAATTGGAGAATGCCGTTCTGGTAATGGTGAGACAAAGGGACAAATGGTCGTTAATAGTAAAATTAATTCAAATCAGCCCCTCTAAAAAAAAAAAAAGAAAAAAATAATCACGCAATAATGTGAAATTTTAATCTCCTCGTTCCAACGCCGATAACTGAAACACTCTTTAGCACAAGCAGGCCTATACACAAGTCATCCTCATTGTTAAGAGATCCACCATCCAAAGGACCCGTTTTTCTTACGCGTGCAGTACCGAAACCACATATCCCGAAAAACATGTATCCGCAAAAGATGCGACATCGATGAACAAAGTAAATTCAGTAAAGCAAATGTCTACTAAAACTACAATAGCACAGCTTGATAAAAAAAAAACTTTTTACGCGATGCTGCTAGCTGCGAGGATGCTGCCTTTCGGTGTATTTTCTGCACTGCTTGAGTACCGCATTTCACAGGTCAAGGCGTTCGGTTCAAGGTCAAGCGGTCGAAGTTCGTCGAACCCTGCATCGACTGGACGTCGTTAACAATCGCGACACGTGGCTCGACAATAGACCCACGCACGACTCGTTAAGACTTCTGAACAGTGAATGGTATAATGATTAATGATGATCATACGGAGGTGCGAAAGCGGCTCAGGTCGACTCCGTAATTAAAGGAGTCAATCGCGCGCTGGCCGTCCCGCTAATCCATTATTTATTTTGAATGACCCACAAACAGCTTGACGCCTCGTTCGTGGTGCACTTATCAATGTCAGAGTGTAGTCAAATTGTTCGGACACTACAAAAAGAAAATGGAAAGTTAGGACAAAACAATGGTAGCAACACACTTTCTAAATTTACGCTCTTCATCAAAAATATCTCGGCTAACATTCCCCCAATCTGTTCAAAATGATTATACGTCAATTGAAGGCGTTTCATGGGTGCTAAGTGATGTAAATCAGAAGGATAAAACACGGAGTAAAGTCTACTAGACACGTGACTTAGTAGCGCTGGTGAATCAATTGTACCATTTTACGATCTTATACACAAACATCAATCCCACGGATCGTTGACCTGTTGCGCAACGTGTTTAATTTCACGAGGTCGAAAGTCCTTTCGTAAATGTAGAAACAATTGGATTGAAAATAACGACCAAACGATACACGAATGAATTTACGTTTAACACGCTCAATTACACTCGAATTAGTCACTCCAATACAATTCCATACAGTTGAGGCATATTTGACACGACTACGCACCATAAAAAAAGTAAAAAAAGATTACAGTGCACTGTGTGGGAGAAAATAAGTACGAGTACGTATGTATACAGGACCCTGAACACAACGGTGTTAGTCATATCGGGCCAGCTAAGCTCAGAAGAGCTCAGCCCGAACAGGAGGTTGTTCGGAGGACCGGTATCTTGGTGCTTGACAGTGCGGTCTCCAGCTCAAACGACGCATAGCTATCGGTTGCTGATAGCATTCACACTAACAGTTCCGGTATCGCTCTCGGTCTCTATTTGCAGCGGAATGCCGGAGCCGGAACGCTTCTCAAAGAAACACCGATGCAACAGCATGGAGAAGTACCGGGTCGCATGCGCAGAAAAAATGTCGGCAACGCGGCAACAGCGACAGCAGACGCAACGTCAGCGGCAGAGAGCCACACCTACAGCAGACGCCACGCCCCGCAGTAGCGAGGCAACACCAAAAAGGGAAAGTTTTCTTGCGCGGACTGTTCGTTACTGCATAAATAAATAAATAAACGAAAACAGGGGACGTATCTTTACCATCATGGCAGCATCTACATCAGACACAATAAATAATAATCATGTCGCGTGTACGCATTCTGGTACAAGTTACGCGAAAATATCATCGATCAATTACAATAACTTTTGGTTAAATACTATTCAATTAGATTACTTAATTACTCGAGAAGAAAATTAAGTGGCCGAATTACTTAAAAAAGTAACCGTTATACTTTTCCTGATTACTTCCGAGTTTTCAAAACGTCATATTTTCTGCCGGTTTAAAAACAGGCATTTCGGTATATACGGTCCATTACTCGATTAGAATCAACCGATTTATAAACCAGTTATTTTCTTCATCCACCAATTTCGATATGTTATTATCCTATCGGAGACTTGGGTCGAGGATTCCTTGGTAAGAAACTTGTAGAAACAAAGGACGCCATTAGAAAGAGGAGAGAGAAAATAGTAACAATTACGAGTAATATGTTTGTACTTTCAAAAGTATTCACGCGATTACTTCCTCATAAACGCATTCAAATGACCACAAAATTACTTCAAAAACTAATCGATTACAGAAATTTCATTACTTGTAATGAGTAGCGTAGCTGTGTGTACGCGCTTTGCCAACCGGAAGCGAGTCAGCTTCAATAAGCGTCTGGTGCCTCAGCTGTATAGACGAGCAATTTAGCCAGTGCACTACAACCGCTAGCCTGCGGTCTTTAACAGATACCAACGGTAATAACAAGGCAACGGCACTAAGAAAATAACGAGGCGTCGTCAAGAGCAGACGAAGCATCAACAACTAAGCGACAACGATAACAGACGCAACACCAACGAGGCAACTCCAAAAACAGACGCAACAGGCACGACGACAAGAACTGGTGTAACCGAGCGTAGGAAGGGGCAGAGGGTTCATTTGTTAACGCTATGCGGAGATTAAGTCGTCTGCTTTTTCCGCAGGAATTGCGGTGACGTCAGAAAGACGCCGAGCTCTGATTGGCTTGATTGAAAAAAATAGTGGGTAGACCTTAATGCCAGATGCCTCAAGATGTACCCACTAATTTTTTTTTTTAAACCAGGCAATAAGAGTTTGGCGTTCTGACATCATCGAAACTGCCCTTGCGCATGAAGCAGACAAACTACGACGCATAGCATTTCGACAAACCCCGAACCCCATGCGAATACTATCGGTCTTTTGAGACGTTCGGAATACCCTTTAGAATTGGTAATCGAGTTAAAAAAGAAGCACATTACACACAGTTTGCCATAAACTGAAAAGAGGAACACGAGGTTTTATTCCTGTAAGGTGCTTTACTCTGGCAAAGGTTTTAACCGTCGCTTCCCTGAAAGGCGCCAGAAAACTTCGGCTGCCCTTCTGAAGTTTCCAGGAGCTTGCTTTTGAAGTGGTATCCTAACTAAATATAGTGATTTTATCAGCGTGTGAATGCAACCTGTCTTTCGAGACGTTCGGCACTGTTTAACTTGAAATCCAGTGTAATAAAAAATTGCGGTGGATTAGCTCGGCTACGCCAGGATATACGTAGCGTGAGCTTACGCGCACAAAATGAGAGGCGCTATCAAGTGGCTCCGGTGCAGCGTCAGACTTGGCTACTGCGCAACGGAGGCACACAGCTGGGCATGCGGTGGCGCTAGTGCGTCTGCCGCGGCTATGACGTCACTCCTCTGGAATGCGAAGACCAGCGAGGCGAGCGCGGCGGCGGTAGAGCCCGCGGCGGCGGCGGCTCCGGCACGCCAGCTGTGCGCCGTGTGACGTCACCAATCCTCGCGCTTGCGCAGATTGGCGAGGCGCGCGCGGTGGCAGCGGAGCCCGCGGCGACGGCGGCTCCGCCCCGCCAGCTGTGCGCCGTGTGACGTCACTGCTCCTCGCGCAGCACGGAGTACGGCTCATTATGAGAGCCACGCGAAACTGCTCAACCTCGGCCAGTGTAGCTAACGCTACAAAAACGCACAAAACACACAGTTCACAGAAGCTAATAAAAACAAAAAGAAACCTCGAAGCCTCTAACCCTACTGAAAAAAATTATATGAATCTATATAAGAACTGATATGAAATATCTAAAAACTGATATGCGACATATGAAACTGATATGAAATACCCAAAAACTGATATGCGATATATGAAACTAATATGAAATAACAAAAAACTGATATGTGGCATATAAGAACTGATATGCAACATATGCCAACTGATATGAATGTGTCCAATAAACATATCAGAAATAATTTCATATAATGTTTTTCAGTATACGACTTGCCGCAGTGGAGCGGCTTGACTTACTGGCTTTCAAAAATTACGACATGAGCGTTTACTTTTTATTAAGAGATTCATCCCTGAGCCGTTCAAAATACTCTTAGAGGTATGACATTACTGAAAAAATCCAACATGCTGAGAATATTATTTATTGCTTAGGTGGTCACCGAAAAACTCCGTACTTACAAAACGACCTGTATAAAAGGCGGAAACGCAGAGCTCAGAAGTAGTTATTGGGTGTGCTGTTGTATTCATGTTTGTTGTGCCGTGTATGTGTATGCGCTCAATGTATATATTCAGATGATGCTAGTGGTATGCGTAATGTATCTAGATGGTGGCGTGAGTAAATAATAAATATTTTTGTAGCACATGAATTGGGCGGTACCTAGCGCCACCTAGCCTAGTGTAACTGATATGCGGCAGATGAAACTGATATGAAATAATAAGTTCTGATATGAAAAAGTTGTCCAATAAACATATCAGAAATAAATTCATATAATTTTTTCAGTAGGGAAGTAGCAAAACTTTCCCAATTTGTACAGCATCTGGACTGCATTTATGCAAATTGCCTCTCAAAGACTTTCCTCGTTGCTTCCCTGGAAATTTTGAAGCCCTAGGACCTCGCTTTTGAAGTGAACTGCTGATGATATCAGGGTGTGAATACTTCAATAAAATGTGCCCGACATCTTCATCCCACCATTGCCCTTGCACCCAGAGGAAATTTTGTCCACATCTCAATCCCAACATTGCTCTTGTACGCAGAGGATAACTTTCACCATCTAGCAAACAATGTTTGACGCAGGGAAGGGATTAGGAGCCAAGGTCGACGTACTCGCAAGTCCGCTAATAGAGCGCACATCCAGTCCCCTGCGAAAGGGGCGGGTCGCTGTAAATTAATCACACTTCAGAGTGCAGCCGCGCTCAATTAGAGTGCATGACCCCGTCCTGGTGTGAGGGTATCTTTGTCTCGCCGACTCTGCTGCCGTATGGCGACGTACCGAGACAATGCGGTCGCTTTGTGCACGCGTGAGACGGCAGGCGCGCAGGTGAGTGACTCCGGGCACTGTTCGAGCGTTCGAAAGGTAAAATAACGCGGGTCAGTGCTTCACGCTTATTTCAACGTGGAAGAACGGAAGCCTTGACCGACCTACTCAACCGGTAGCGCCCATGTGACCTGTTTGAGGCGCTATTACAGCTCAATTGCTTCTTCAATTACAGCGACTATACTGATAAAAAACGACACTGTCCCATGTATTCTAGTGTGGTCTAATGGGTAGCGTCACGTGTCACGTGACGTCATGATCCCTATCGACCCGCTAAATTTGGCAGAAAAACTTTCCGCTAAATTTGGCGGGGAAAAGTTTCCGCTAAATTTAGCAATAAAGTTTTCCCGCCAAATTTAACGGGTCACTAGGGTCATGACGTCACAGCAACGTGTGACGTCACACGCGTGACGTCACGTGTTGCATTATGGGATTTCTTTTTTGGTCCCTCCGACGCCGGATATTCTGCGACACGAGCTCCTAAACGCTATCGCGTTAAAAATGCAGACCGCGTTCAGCCAATACCACTTAGAAGATAACGCCTGCCGATGACGTCATCAATAGTGGACCCCCGACGCGCCCCAAGCGGCAAACACGCTGAAACTCGACGAGACGCGCCGCAAACCGGCAAGACGCATCCATGTTGGCGTCGCCTCGTCATGAGACGCTGCATGCATGACGCTGACGTCGCGCTGACGCGACTAGGGGTGGGGACTGGGCTTCGGGAGCTGCGATTTAAGAATGCAAATACCACGCGCCACAGTCCCGGATGCACGCCCTTCGCGGAACAGAGGCCGTCTGGCCGGTGGCCGTGTCCCGTGGAGCGAAGAATGGCGCGTTTCACAAAGAGGCGCCGCTGTCTTTTCGGAAGAGAAGACAGCGGCGACGCTCGCGGTTCCTCCTTAACCACGCGCCGAGGGAACGGACTCCGTCGCAGTCGGCTGCCCACGCGGAATCCGAGGGGCTGTTATGGGATGACGTGGCCGTCGCCTGCCTCACGAAAGAAGTCCTTGAAGGCACACCAATCTCCGTCCGTATGATGCCCCTATCTGCGCGGTTATGCGTTGCGATAGCCGCGTACTATATATGGTTGCGCCACAAATGCAAGTTTTCTTTGCGTGCGAGGCGTTTTCAAAGAGCGTTTTCGAAGCGATGCCTGTACCGCGCGTGCGACGCCTCTGATGCAACGCCTGTGTGGTTCCGCAAAAGGGTATATCTCTAGCGGCTGCCACGAGGCTCCGGGGCACTTCGAGCGGGCAAGGGACAATGTACAGACTTCTTTGAAACGGACAACATTTAATAAATAAAAAATAAAGTAAAGAAGCTAAGATCAACACCCGAGAAAATATTCTCTGGAGTACAACTAACAATTTCATTCAAAAAGCAAAAAAAAAAAAAAGATATACGTGATGAGCCGTTTTTTTTTAAAAAGCGTCAAGAAAATGTATTGCAGCGCCACTGCCTTTTTAAAGAAGCACCAGAATGTTTGAAGAAAAAATTAAACGCATAAAATACTGTTAATCAAAACGATTTTTTTTCCTTGAAATCTTAGTTGCGTTAAATTTAAATTATAGGACAAGGTCATTAGGCTGCATGATCCGGCTTTCGCAGTCGTTATTTTGAGGATTTTTAGACGTAAACCTGGACAGACGGCACATTAATACGAATTGTACTTTTCTTCACCTTTTAAAACTGTTCTTTTACATACAGTTTGTTCGATTAATACAGACAAAAGAAAATTGCCCACGAAAATTCGATGGCAACGTTTTTGTAATCTCGTAGTAATAATTTTAAAATAGACGTAACTAGGTTTCGAATGCTCTTCCATCCGCACAAAAAGACAGACCAGATATTGCATACATTTCTCAGTTTATCATCTTCGCTTATTTTCTTTTTTCCGTCTATTAGCCGACTTAGCACGTCGAAAAAGCAGTCGCTTCAGTCAGAAGGAGGAATACCCATTGGCAAGCCCCAACCTTACATAAAAAAAAACTACCACAGCCGCCAAAAAAATAAATAAAAAAAGCTTACATAATCAGAGCAATAAGAGTAACAAAATAAGGAAACTGGATCCAGGAATCCCGGTGAGCTTTAGCCGAGCCAAGGCGCAGCCGCCGAACTAGGTTACAGGGTTAAGGGCAAGCCCGCGGCACGCGCCACTCCGCTCGCGTGTCCCCAAACCGAAAAGGCCACCCCGCGGGGTTTCGCCGAGATCGCCCCGAAATCAGTTCACTTCCACGACGCTGGACGAGTGACGGGCCGATCCCTCGAGCATTATTAGCCCCTTCCCCCGACCACGTCGACATAAAGACCGCGCACGGCGCACACATAAAAGACCGGCGAGCGACGGAGATCGCTATGCGGCAACTGACAGATTTAGGGCGAGCGCGGATCAGGGGTTACCAAACTTTTCCGGGTGAACCTAAAATGAAACGAAGTCTAGCCCTCTTAGAAGGACATGGCCGATGGGAAACGAGAGATGAACGAAGAGGGAACTCACTGAACCCATCGACTGTGTGGGGACTCCGAAGCCAGCTCTACTCAGTATTAGCGTAACTTGGCACAAGTGAATCAGAGTGACAGGGCGAAGCACGCGACAACTCTGCACAGCAGAAGTTTCGCCTGCATTTCAAGGCTGTACCGTATGTTTACACGCTGTCACGTAACTCGCTCAGATGTTCCGATTGGCTCGCCGGAGATATCTTTCACCGCCTGCCAGGTTACATTACTTAGTGCGAGGTTCGTTAATGTTCGTATCCATGGCAATTCCTCGTTTGGTTGCCCGATGCCAGCCAAATTCCTACCTGACAGGTACTGAGGTATACATCAGTTTGTGCGTGTCTTAACGATGAATTGTTACCGGTAGGATTGTTTCACCGATCGAACACGTAGCAGGGAATGCGTTGCAATGAGAAACTCGTACATGGTAATTTCTGTCCCGTGAGAGACCGTTCTGGTAATAGCCTCCTGCGCGCCACCATCTTGGTCTACTGGGCCGTGCGACGAGTTCTGAGCATGCGCACTAGATGTTCTTTGCGAAATGGCATCGTGCCAGTTAGGCCTTAAGTATTCGGAAATCTGTGACCATCACGCTCCCAAGTTTATGGATGACAGATTTCGCAATGAAGATGCTTGCTTACAGCTTCTTGACATAGAATGCGAATAGAAAGCTCTAAAATCTAACGAAAAAAGAGTCATAGTACAGGCTAGCTGGTGGAAGTCAACCATTTCGTCGTTTACCCTGAGACTGGGGGTTTTTAGAAGAGCAAAAGTGACAGAAAAACAGACAGGTCTCAAACTCAGCTACTAGTTTATTTCAACAACCTCCTCTTATATAGTCCGTTCTCGTCGTCACCAACCAATCATAAACGACCTTGTCCTCTGCACCGAGACATTACAAGTTCCACACTATCACAAAAGAAGCGGCCACTTCCAACGTTTCCAAGTGAAATGTTCTATCAGACGATATGGCACACAAAGACTTCAATCAACGCCTTTGTGTTGATTGAATCAATCAACGCCTTTGTGTGGAACTTGTAATGTCTCGGTGCAGAGGACAAGGTCGTTTATATTGGTTGACATTGAGAACGGATTCTATAAGAGGAGGTTGTTGAAATAAACTAGTAGCTGAGTTTGAGACCTGTCTGTTTTTCTGTCACTTTTGCTCTTCTAAAACCCCCAGTCTCAGGGTAAACGATCTGAAATGGTTCTCTAAAATCTCTCGCATTTAACAAAAAATTAAAATTACTTCCCCGTAAAAAAAAAAAAAAAAAAAATATATATATATATATATATATATATATATATATATATATATATATATATATATATATATATAATTTTGTATTATGCTTGTAAGGTACTCATTACCAGCAATCAGATTACTAGTAATCGATTACTTTTTAAAAATAATTTTGTAATGACGATAATAAACCCTGGAGAAGGGGGACAAAAAACAAACACAAATCTCCAACACTCTTATCCAGCTGGCTTGCATTTTTCGCATTAATTGCATTCTCAAGTTTCCTACAAAGGAATCCTGGAACCATGCCTCAGACAGGAGGATGATCGACCAAAACTGGTGGACTGAGAAGATAAGTAGCTTGTAACTCGGTGAGTCAAATGTAATAATGGACAGTACGAAAGGCACATTTTCAAACCGGCAAAAAAAATCCGTCTTTTGAAAAGTAACGATTACTTCTTCAATTAATGGTCAGTTAACTTTACTTGTAGAGTAATCGAGCAGTCTAATTTAATACTTTTGAAGCTAAAGTAATTGCAATCGGTTACTTTTTTCTTTTCGAGTAACACGTACAAGGCTGCCTGCCTCGTACTGGTGTTCAACGTCGATCATCCAGATAACAGCCATTTTGATAGCTCGCCCTCTAGGTAATCGAACACCTACTCGGGCGCTGAAGGTGCCAGTGCTGTCTTCCAGAAACAAGACTAAACGAAGCCAGCACAAGGAAGATGCAAAGATTGGACAGCAGATATCGCGACAAGATTCGCTTAATATAGGATCCCTCCGTGGTCCCCGATAGCTGTGTGTCAAAAATAGAAACGCCCGTACAGAAAAGAAAAAGAGAATTATTACTGGCCTATAGTACATATCCAATGCTCCCGAGAAGTGGCTTCAGAATGAAAACGCCCCATTCTAATAGCGACCTTGCATACGGCTTTCTTCAGACATACGCCGAGGGAGGTTTTTGAGGCTCGTCAACCCGTTTCTGCCAGCGATATCACTGACGAATCTGAAATAAAGGGCGGGCACGCCGCGATGAAAGAAACGAAAGATCTCGTTCGAATTCGCCAGCACTCGGCCATCGGATCATCTTATCCGACGATCAGTGGGCTCTGTTCTCTCTTTGCCTTGTATGTGTGGGCACCTGGCGGAGAGTTTGAGAGACTCGATCGCTCGGTGAAGACGGAGAGATTTCTTGGAGCAACTAAATATATAAACGGCGATTAAAAAAAAAAAAGACCAAGAAACATGACAATTTACACTTATATACAGGTCTCGTTAGTATGGGCACCTCCGTTCCCCCCAAAATCGTCCATAATATGATGCCCATAACGAGACAAAAATACATGCATTTTCCCAGTTTGTCCATAAATATGGTGCTCCTATAGCGAGGTATCGATATGAACGGTGTTCGTATTAACAAAACTGAACTGTATATCTAAAAAAAAAAAAAGGAATGAGGAGAGTTGTAAGCAACTAATCAAAGTGATTTAAGTCACTGTAATTAGTTTGAAGTAACCAAATGTTCAAGCTCCGCCGTAAGCAAAGTGCTGAAAGAAAACGGAACTGCGCCAAAATATTTTACTGCGTCAAAAACCGAACCCTTGGTCGACAGTTGCAAGACTATTCAGCGTCATAAATTATTAAAAAAAAAAGTATCTGGAACGTGACTTAGTTACGTTCGTAACTAAAACTTTTAAGTAGGTATAAATTTGTAAATTAATGTAGCCATACTTGAAACTTAATCACCATTTACATTAATTAAGTAACATCATTAAGTCTTAAGATGAACTTTTTTATAGCTCAGGCCAGTATAAACGAGCTGGTTCCAACAGTCCACATTGGCGGAAGCCATTTCTCGAGCACAAAGCGTGCCATTGAATCCGAGCCCTCTCCAAACGTCGACGAAGCACTCGTTCTCTATACGATCTGAGCCAAGTTAGTGTCCAACACATGTTCAAAGTACGTGATCGAACTATGGCGGACTCGTATTATTTGTGCAGAAGCCACTAGACGGCGCGCAGTTTTGGAAAGAGCCTATCGACCGAACAACTCGATGAGTCATGAGTTTTTTAAGGGCTCAGCTAGGCATACATACATGTCGACAAACCGAAGTTGTAGACTCCTGGACGACATAGCCACGCACGACGCGCGCGCCAAGGTCGCAACAAAGGAGAGAGCACCACGCAAACAGAACAGACCGCCATTGTTTGGCGCTGTGTTTTTCCGAGACTCAATCCTCCTCTCACAAAACGAGGACAGAGGGCAATTAAATAAAGGGTGCCCCCCGTCAGTCGTCGCTCTTGAACTGGTCGAGCCGCAAGTCGTTGGGAACCTGGGCGCGGTTGGGTCCTTCGAGACCGACTCCAACCAAGTCACGCGTTCGCGATCCCATACCACGCTTCATTACACAGATTCGTTCGCAACGATTATTGATGGGAAAGGAGGACAAATACGATACGTCACGCCGCTCTCGTTCCTGCTCGTTAGAAACGAGATCGGCGGGATTGACCAACGCCACCTAAAATGATCAAAGCCCGCGCACTATTCAAGTCCAGACGCAGACGACGTTGAGCCGACGGGACCAATCAGACAGCCGTCAAAAGGGAACCATCATAGCGTTCGTCATGTTTCTGCACGTGTTCTATCATCACTGAACCAATCAAACAGAAAAGGCCCAGTCAATTGGGCTTTACACGCCGTTTGATTAGCTCTCAGTTCGTACCGTCGGCAGCATCTAAACTTAAAAAAAGAAAAAAAAAGATAGAGGTTTTTGAAAAAAACAAAACAGTAACAGGTGATTTTTAAAGCATTTTTATCCCGTGAATCTGAATATCACGTTCGATTTCCCCGCAGATGTAACTAAACGCGAGAAAGCACGAAAAACCTCCGACCAGTCGTGACGTCAGACCCAGATCTTTGGGCCGCCAAGTGCGTGTCGCTCGTGTGGGCAGCGCGTGCAATTGACCTTTCGCTAAATTACCCAAGCATCAAAGAGAATGCTGGGAACGTAGGTACACGCGCTACACTCCCTCACCTTCTTTATACAAAGGATTCGAAGTAAATAATCGAAATAAAGCGTTTGTGGAACGTGCGTGCGAAGTACCATTGGTTTTAGATTTTTGCTTTCAAACAGTTACTGCTGCAGACTTCCAGCATACGCAGCGCGTGTACCTACGTTCCCGGCATCCTCTTTGATGTTTGGGTAATTCGGCAGAAAGGTCTATGGCAAGCTTGCCAGATGTATTCTCCCGCACTGACACCCGTCGTGACGTCATTTTTTGACCTTTTTGAAAATAGCGAGAGTGCGCCTGCATAGCTTTGGATAGGCGCTGACGATGCGCGAGAGCGGAGATTCCGAAATCTCCCAATATGACGTCACCCTCCGGGAAGGAGGGGCTCGAGCGGTACTTTGAAAATGATTTTCTGCAGCCTCCGTGAACCAAATTGAAAAGTAACTTTCATATTCGTGATCCTGGAGGCCAAATGAAGACGATTTAGGTGTTTTTCCTCAAATACAGAACCGCTTCAGTTTTCCTGTAAACTCCTATTAGTCAAGTCTCGTGTTTGCTCCAAATTAGACCATGCTGCTGCATTTTGGGATATCGGCCATTCCACACTCACCTCTAACCTGGAGTCACTTCAGAATTATAGTGCTCGTTTTATACTCAGCAACTATCATCGTACAGCCAGCCTATCATACATGAAAGGTGACCTTTCTTTACCTCTTCTTTCGTTGCGCCGTTAATGCCCTGGTCTGTCTTTAATCCTATCCTAAAAGGAAAACTCCTCCTCGACCCCTCATACATTTCTTCCCGGGTCGATCGTCAGTTCAAAGTTGGCATTCCTCATTGTCGAACCTTGGCCTTAGCAATTCCTTCGTACCTAGAACACCGTCAAGGTGAAACCACCTGCCCGAATCATTAGTATCAACATATTCGTCTGATTTGTCGGAAACTGCTGTAAATAATAATCTTTGCGTAAATGTCCCGGAACTGAATTGAAGTAATGTTGTGAGGGTGTTTTAGGACTAAGGAGCAGACAAAGGTGTGTTAGTGTCCAGCAACGAGACCAGTCTATCCTGAGTGCGAGCTTCCTCGCTCCACGCGTTCGCGCACCGTGTCCTCGAGACACTGGCGCTGCCGCTGGCTGCGCTAGGCGCGCAGCTATGCTAGTTAGTCACAACTCAGGGTGCCTTCATGTGCGCTTTGCTTGGGGTGATGACATCTGGCCATTTTGTTTCTAACGTTTATTTTTATTTTTTGTTCTCAAGCGCGTGAAAGAGCGTGTCCCTGCAGGCGCTCGTGGCGTTGACTGTGCTACAGCGACATTTTGTTTCCGGCGATTTCTTTGTATTTTTCCTGTGAGCGCGTGCTGTCGGCATCGGGTACTACAAACGATGGCATCACCCTAAACAGAAGGACATTGAGGCACTCTAGTCACAACATGCTGTCTACTTCGGTGTACTTAGTTACCTTCTCCCTCTTCTAATTCCCTCTGTGCTCTGGGGGTAGTAATAATAAATAAATAAACAAAACCGCGCGTCTCATTACGAAAATTAAAGGGAAACTGAAACGGTTCTATATTTGAGGAGAGAAAAAAATACTTAAATCGTCTTCATTTGGCATCCAAGATAGCGAATATTCAAACGACATTTCAGATTGATTCCCGAAGCAGCCACAAGAGCGCTTTCAAAACAGCGCGGAAACCCCTACTTTCCGTCGCGTTCGGCGGAAAAAGGAAATGCGGAGATCAAGTTCGTCTGC